>KB672175.1:1376871-1418751 GCA_000349105.1 Anopheles epiroticus | reverse complement strand
TTTTTTTTATCAATAGAAGTTTTCACTTCTTACTTAGTCAAAGTTATTCAGTATGATTTACTTTGCAATCAAAAGTTTGTACAGATAGAAGTTTAAGGATAGTTTATAGCTGTTTGAAGCACTTCAGTATCATATCGAGGACGAAAGAACATTTTATAATACGAGCAATTTTGAAAAGCACATTTTAAAAGCGTCAACGCTAACCGTAGCGTTTTAAAAGTGACGAAACAAATTTCCATAACGCTACTAAGGTTCCTTCAAGTCACTTGCAACATGTAGCCGTGGCCGGAAAGCAGGTTTTATTCAATTATTTCTGCCCGCTTTGATCTAGCGATAATTAAACATATTGCACGTCAGCATGATGTTCCATATTTGGCGGTGGTTCAATTAACAGTTGCGTACAGCTTTGCGGGAGTTTGCTTTAATTCAATTGGTTATTAGTATTCACCCACCGAGCTGACAGCATGCGCCATTCATAGTACCGTTGACAGTTTTTTTTTTGCTTTGAACAATTTTGACTAGGAATGTATCAATCTGTTCAATTGACAGCAGTACATATCTGGACGGTAATTTAGAAATATTTTAATAATTCATATATTAAAAACACATGTTGTAGCATAAAGTAAAACCTGACGAAAAGTACTGTTAGCAAGAAATGTTACATATAAATTTGTTCATGCAATAATCACAAACAAAATGCATTTTTTATTAATATCTTGTAATGCTCTAAGAAGGGAGACATTCACAGGCAACAACTTGCTGTGCCAACGTTACTTTAAGATGAATCCTGAAACGCTATTAAAAAATCCAAAAATGATAAAGAATAAATAAGGATCTTAAAGAAACCATTTTGAAGCTATGTTTTAATTTGAAAATATTAAAAATGCATAAGGAAATATTTAATATCGTGCAATACAATGTATGAGCCTGTCACACAAAATCCTTGTGAGCCACAATTGATGTAGGTCACATAAAGCATATCAGTATTCTATATGGTAAATCGCTCACTGTTTTCAAACTATAAGTGGCTGAACGATAGAACACGTAGGTGGCACAATTCTTACTTGCGGTTCCGTCCAACATCCAGAAGATAGAAAACATTGTTTCCGAATGATGCACGATGCAGCAAATTGCATCGCGTTACTCACCGGTGCAATATTTTGTAGTGCATTGCGCTGGCATCTGCCTCACAAATGATACAGGAAAAAAAAATAAAATAGAAAATATGCTACAGATGCATTTGCATGCAGATGGCGTAACGAAGTGCGTCGATGATAGAGCTACAAGCGACGGAGTAGGACGGTGCAGTGAAAATATCGGTAAAAAAGGCTTCAAACCAGGACACGATTGCAGTTTTCCTTCCACCTGCCGGTACAGAACGGCGAAGAATGGGAATCGGTACAAAGGCAAAGCACAGAGCGCACACATACCAAACCAATCCCCACCGCTAGCGGGCTGCATGGTTGCAGTGAATAAGCAACGCGTGGCAGTGTTATGAACTGCATCCCGAATGGGGCAAACGATCAATCGTTCAGGTGGAGGAAAACTGGAAACCTTTACCGTGCTAGCAGCATGCTATTTAACATGATCGTTTCAGCGTTCGCGACACAGTGAAAACATTTTCTGTCAGAAAGGTGGGCTTTATATTCCGTTGCCGTTGTTTGTGCAACTCGTCCACAAATTGCGCTCTACGTCGTTCACAGGTGAGGGTTGAAAATGGTGGATCGTTTTCAAATTTGCTTACCCGAGGAAATATGCGTCATTGGAGTGTTTGCTGCTTGCTTTATCAATTTTGTTACACTAACGGTTCAATGAAATGTAAACCAGTGAATTGAAAACATTGTAGGTAATCTCGTGTAGCGTTCTCGTTCGTTGCTTGTATGCGGTCAGTTTGCCTTCTTCTCTTTTAGCTCCTTTAGCTAATTTTTAGTATCACTGCCGGGAAAATACAAAACCGAATATGGAAATTCATATTGATTTAAGATATTCCATACAACGCTATAAACAATCATTGGCCCCTTTTATGTTTTAAGCCAGTTGTTTTAAATGGCGTTTGACATTTCGTAGACCCCTTTTATGTTTTAAGACAGTTTTTTTATATGGAGTTTGACATTTGGTGGCTGAAATCATGTAAACACTCCATACGAAACCATGCCCAAAACTAGCTTCAGATATTCAGTCTAAAGTTTTTTCTGCTTGAAAGCTAGAATTAGTTTCGAGTACCTGCTCGAGAAGATGTCAAATCTAAGGATCAGCAGTCTATCTCTTTCTAACTTGTTGTATTAAACTGACCGTTAGTCAAGCTGGTCATATTCTTCGTCATGAAACTCGATAACATTAATTCAACAAATAATTGTTTTTCTGGTTCTCTTTCTTTTTCTTATTGAAATTCTTTTTACTTATGTTATTTTTTATGTTTGATGATTAATTTACTTTCAAAAGAATTGCCTGGTTGCTTTCGTCTTGACCTGGTTCTTTCGTCTACTACCACGAACGCCAAAACCTCTAACGGTCTTCCCTCAATGCATTATCCCAGCCTTGATGGTAGACGCCGTCGTCCTCTCATCTCAGCTCAGCAGTAAGTCCTAAGAGGACTTTGCAGGCTGGGTCGTTCCGTACCAGGCTTAAAACATGGTCTGCTCACCGAAGCCGCGCAAGCTTATTCCACAGCACAACAGTGAGGTCGTTGTACAATTATTTTCAATGGATAAATTAGCAGTACCTGTTACACTCACTGTCAAGAAGTGGCTTCAATAACTAAAATAAACTAACGCGTTGTTTTAAGCTACCGGGCAATGTTTTCATTTGCAATACTGCTCGATAAATGCTCGAAATCTGATACACAAACCAACAACTGACAGGCTGAAAATTTCAACTTCTGACTTAAAACATAAATGGGGCAATTCTCAGTTATCGTTCATTACTATGCAGTGTAACCAGAAGGCCTAACCAGAGCACCAATGTGTTTTGGCTCTTTCTGTGACTGAGTGTACCTATCCATAGCAAGATTGTGCAGCCTGTGGCGCATGGAGGATTGTTGTTTAGTGTACCCATATAAGCTGGATTGATTAATCATGCCGTTCGAACGGGATTCGATGCAACGTCGGGCCTGATCGTATGACACGCCGCTATCCATTAGACCACATTAGAATCATATGGTCTCAGCAGATTCAGCATACAGCAGGCAAAATTTTCGGAATTGATGTTTTGCACTAATTTGATGTGTTTTGAGTAGTCTTTCATTCTTAATTGAGTTTCCTTCATTTTCTTTATTTTTAAGAGTTCATCAATAAATTTTTTTTTTAGCATTTATATTGTGTGTGAACATGATCTATTGTATTCTTTGATGTCGCATTTGTACGTATTTTTAATCCTTCTAAACAGTTCTGTATTTTAAATATGCTCTTTAAGCAATAATTCGAAAAAGCAATAGACGGTAAAAACACCGTTTTCTTCATAATTTCTTGATCAAAACAATGATATTCTTTCTCTAGTTTGTAATAAGTTTGATCGGCCTGTGTCAGTATTCATCGGCCGAACAATGCGATGAAAAGCAGCTGAAACTTTGCATTACACCTCAGCAGGTTAGATTAATGCCAACACAACGGTTCAACATTATGCACTCAGTAATATAAAGATTAAAAAGCGTAACACATTTCAGGATGCTATTTATTGAAATATTTAATTACCTTCCATTTCGCTAGAACAACTTAATGCAAAACACTTCACTTCAACACTTGGTGGACAAACTTCCACGGTGCGATAATTGCTGCCCCGTTAAAACCCCCTCCCTTCGTTTACAACCCGCGAGCAAGCTTACAAACTCTTCCATTAACGGCTGTGGGCGCCAATTTCATCGGGCAGATTTATTTATGAACTACTTTGGGTGAGTTTACAATTTCTCAAAACGTACGCCCGTAAATCCTCCATTTGATTCCGCAAGGTTTCGCTCCCGAAGCCGTAACTTGTACCGGGCAAGCTGTCGCATACCGTTTTTATCATCTAACGGGCCCTTGCAACAACCCGGCTGATGGAGCAGAGAAGGATGAGACGAGGCGAAATGCCAACCCAATCGGACCCAACCTACCCTGGATGATGTCGAGGGTGGAAGGGTTTGGGAGATCTCTTTATTTCATTCCACCACCCTCCCTTCCCCCTCCCTCCTCGCATTGCGCTTACTCATCCCTTTTTCGTGGCTCATTAACTTCCGGCTGAACGATGGAATCGTTGGAAATGGAAGCAGTAAACGAAACTTTCATGGCTCGCCCCGCAGTAGTGCGCTCTGGCCGTGATACTGCGTGATATGGCAACACCCTTGCATCATCGCTGTAACATCGCTGCACTGGCGTTTGTGCCGCTGTGTATGTAGGTTTACACTGGGCAGAGCTTTTGGCAGCATTTTATACGCCCCAGCGACACGCGCAGCACGATCGATTGAAGTGGTATGTCGATGAAATTGCTTTTCTTTTTTTTTTGTTTGTTGCTTGCCATCACTGTCATCTTATTGACCGACCAGCAGCAAATGCGGACAGCCGTTCGATTAGGGGTTAATGATTTATGCGTCCGGGACTACGCCCCCCCCCCCTCCCGTAACGGACAACTTAATGGATGTTTGCTAGAGCAGCGATAAGATGGAAAGGCTTTCGGTGGAATGTTTAATCAACTGATCGTGCAAAAAAAAAAAAACCAAACGCTATGGGTGGAGCACAATTTCCTCAAGCAGATGCATTAAATTTGGAACGGTTTGCATGCCTTACTGCTGGCATTTGAGGGAATTTTAATCGATTAAATACTTTGTTTTTTTTTTGCTAGGGATAATTCAATACATTATTATGAACCCTTTTGCAGGTGCTTTCGAGATGGAACAAAGGAGGCTTAAAGGATCTAACTGTGGCCAAATTCATTTACAATCAATACAAACAGTGAGTGGAAGGTACTTATCTAAAACTTTCCTCACTTTCATCCATTTTATGGATCTGTTTTCTTAATTAGTTGCGTCATATGCTTGGTCTCTTTTTAACCTGAAATTTACTATCTAAAGAACAGCTTATCGAGCTGTGGTTGGCGAACCATGAGTGGCTCTAGATTGTTGATTGTTTTAACATCGCTTTCTTTAAACATTAAAGTATTATTTTTATTGATTTATGTAAAATCTCGTTCGTGGGTTTCTATTTACAAATCTTCTAAATATGTGGTTCCTATTTGTTTGCTTGGTAGTGTAAACTGTTTTTAAAAAGAATGATGCATCAGATTCAGCTAACAGATTTTTGCCAAAGAAAATAAAATTTAACTAAACCCAAAGCTTTGGTGTTTGACTAGTTTTGCGAACAAAATTAAATAATAATTGTGTCGAAGCAATGGTTGCCAGGCAGTAGTTACTTTCTCCGCTTTTCACATAAACACAACCAGTTTCATTTTCATGATTACCCTCCGGTACAGTCTTTCCTTGCAACTTCCCACAAACTCCCTTGGGAGTTCTAATTAGAACCCTAGCAGGGATACATTAACAAAACAGTTTTACGTCACAAATTAGCTTCCGGCTAGAAGAGCCCGAAAAAAAAAGCAACGAAAGAGGAGAAAAAATCTATTTCACCGACAATCCTCGCTTCTAAACGCTGGCCAACGTGACCATTGTAACTGGTAACTTTTGTTAAAACTAATTACTTCAAACCAATTTCACCGTAATGCTATTACTACTGGTCCCGGTGGTCTCATCCGGCTGGACCGGAGAACCAGTGAGTACAGTGGACCGACAGGTGGCAAGATAGGGCCATGACAAAAAAAAAACCAGTGTCAATCCACTCAGGCCAACAGTGAAGCAATCTTCGCTAAACAGCTTTACCACGTACGGTTTGTGTTCGCCGGTGGGTTTGCTGAAACCGAGTGGCGCAGGAAAGGGGGAAGTTTCCTCGGTATCACTATTTATCACACTGCGGTTGGATTAAATCATCAGACAGGGAGAGCAAGATCGAGCCCGTCGCATCCTTTGCCGTCATCGTCAAATGGTCAAGGCAAAAGCATCATCAACAACAACAACAACAAAAAAGGGTGGTGGTAGAAACTAACCTAGCTAACGGGGTGAAGCGTTGCTCGTACCTACCCAGTTACTGTACAAACAAACGTCCACCGTTTCGCGGGTGAGATAAACGGTTGAAGCGATGCATGCACGGCACGGTTCCAAGCGCCAACTCTGCACAGACCTTCAGCGGCTCCATTCTTTCCCACTAGACGCTGTAGATTGTGCCATCATCAGTTCGAGATGAGCTGGGCGACAAAAAGAGCTAATGAGCCGCTTTACTGCCGCATTACAGTGCGCCTCGTCGTTCGCCGGTTGATGGTGGGTTGATCTCTTATCTTGCAAGCGTTTCCCTAGATTCCCTAGGGTGATAAAACAGAATGAGATGGGGGGACGTAGACTGGTAAGCGAACAACTACATCTAGAGTTCTATCAAGGGGGGCTGGGCGATACGAGGTACGGGATGGGGATCTTCTTTCAATTTGTATCATCCATGTTATCCTGGTTCAGTCAAATACGAAGAAAAAAAAATGCTCCCTTCACGTTCCTTTTGTTGTGATTCTACTTCTTTTCGCCTTTCGTTTCAGGTTCCAGAAGTAATTTGCGCTTTGTTTGCCCCGTTCGCAGCAGCTTCCTCCCGGGCCGATGTGAGAAGCGTGCAATAATGCTAGCCTACCTTTCAGGCGCACTGTAATGTCGGTACAGTAGTTACGAGCGAATAAGTTCTCGAATGTGCAATCATCGATCCGTTCCGGGTGCAAGCGTGTGACAGCGTGTGAAAAAATAAATAGCATCCCAGCAACCCCCCGGGCGTTTGAGTGAAGTGCAGTGCGAGTGCAATATAAAAATTAAAACGACAAAGTTGGCCGTGCGGTAAAGTGTTGCTGCGGTTGGTTGCAATTGACATCCGGTGTCATTGGCATGCCGAAGCGTTTGCCCTGTGCGCGTTAGTGGCCGCGCGGTACGTGACGGTTGGTGCACGAGTGGTTCGTGGTTCACCGCCCATATCTACACTTTATGGTGTGTTCCGGAAGGGTGCGAGTGCTTCGTTTTTTTTAAAGCTTCCCGTTTGCATCAAATTCTGGCACTTTCTTATCAACGCTGCTTGGACCACTGACGTCTAAGGTGCTGTAATTGCTTCAAGCAAAGATGGAGATACACACAGTTTGTTGCTAACTGCAGCTAACAAGCAACTAGAAAACCATGCGAGAACGAACGAAAGTGAATCGATCTCCGATTGTACGGTAAGCTTGCCGGAGGTGTCCAGATCCATCTCCTCAACAATCTACCGCCTCCTCCCCCCCCCCCGTCCCCCCATTTCAAGCAACATGGACATCATGGAGCCGGTCGTGGTTAACGCGACGACACTCCAATGGTCCATGTCCTCCACCGTACCTTCGATGCTGCTGTCGGACGGCAGCTACGGAAGCTTTGCCACCGGTGGCGTCACCATGTCGCTGGACGTGCTGCTCGGGCTGGGCGTCGGGCTGTTCGGGACGAATGGTACGGACGGGGCGAACACGACCAGTGACCCGCTCGAGCCGTCGGATCCGTGCGATCCTTACAGCGAAGCGTTCGATTGCACCGTCGACGATTTCCTGGTGTACGCCCGCGGTCCCCAGCGTATGCCACTGTTCACCGCGTTGCTGGTAAGTAGTCTTGTCTATCCCATCCCACCTTGTCAGGGGGAAAAAACCCACCTCCGAATCGCTAATTGGTGTGCTTAAATTTTGCCTAATTAATTTCCGTTTCAATTAATATCGTCTTAATTAACGCAAACACATTCTGCGCTGCTCTACGGCCGCTCGCTGGTTAGAATGATGCGCCGCTGGGCGTATTCATGTCAAAACGGGCAAAGTTGGCCTCGTTAGGGGCACAACGTCTGCCCTAACCCCCACGAGCACGGCTCGTTTCCCGTGACAAAATGTCTAGTGAATTAATTTGATTACGCGAGACGAAATCTTCAATCGCTGACTTTGAGCGTTAGCGTGGCCGGCCGACGGCGCGAACCTAATCTTTTCGGC
This sequence comes from Anopheles epiroticus, assembly GCA_000349105.1. NCBI lineage: Eukaryota > Metazoa > Arthropoda > Insecta > Diptera > Culicidae > Anopheles > Anopheles epiroticus. Next base: position 1,410,711 of record KB672175.1, on the reverse strand, counting down.
ATCAAAATGGCATGCCAAACTTCGGTGCTAAAGCTGGTGAGAAAATCGGACCGGTAACCTGAGCGAACGTCACCGTCGACCTGGCTGAACGGTTGAGGAAAAGTTTTTAATAGCGTTCGGAATGAGTTCAAATTAGTTTTTTTGGACCGGCTGGTGGATGAGCCACGCGGGCGTTTGGAGGAGGAATTCTTACACCCTCCAGTGGGACATATCACTGCAGGAAAAGAACCGCTTCAGCAGTAAACCTGCTTGAAACGCGGAGGGGAAAACCGGTTTTTGCTTTTGCTTTAGAGTATAAGCTTCATTCTAAACTTGTTACTATCAAAGTGGTTAGCATCCCTGGATGTACATACTTTCTGGAGCATTCAGTTTAAAAACGAAGCTTTCAAATACGCACAACAGGATCAAGCACCGGAACCGGTATCGTGTTCGTTTGCTAAGCTCTCGTCGCTGCCCGACGGGATATTGGGAATTGTGGGCCAAACTTAGCATGTGCCACCGGCCAACGGGAAAAGGACAGTGGAGTATCTTTGGTATACATTTTCGCACCAGTCAAACAGCACCGCGGGGAGTGCTAGCGTCGAACGTTGAGCTCAAACATGCGTACCTTTACATCCCGAAGCACTTCGGCGCCCAGGCGGGTAAAGCTTTTAATGGCACTGATAACTTTGGCATAGCAATGTTTTTTTAAAAAGGAACGCGGTATGCTCTTCGCGTACACGTAGATAGTGATGCACTTTAGCCACCGGAATGAGCGTTTTGGGATAGCGTTTCTGCTCGCAGGCAATGAAATAAGGGCCAGCAATGGAGTGTTCCATTTTGAAGCGGCGTGAGGAAGCGCAAGTTAACATTGCGGACTGTTCCGGGGGTCTTCTATTTCGTAAGCGGATTTGATTCGTTACACGTTGGGTTTTGGTTGGTGGTAGATTGTTTGGGGTGGAATATGCCAATCTGGACGTCCATTGCTGGTGTAAAGTGGACCTGTATGCAGTATTGAACATGGAACTGGTGCCTTTTGTTACCATTTTGGATGTGAGGCCATTGAAGAAACTCGTTGCATGCTGCGCAAGAATGAATGAGAAGAATGAACACCACATGGGGATGCTGTGAAACAAGATCTTGGCATTGCTTCTCGATGCCTAAATGCAAGATGACTTATTGATTATAAAACACTTTTGTGAGCATTTGATACGAACTGGATAACGATGCTCAAATCACACTAATCAACTAATCAAAATTAAAAAAAAAATAATGTAAAGTATGTGTGTGATGGTTGATGTGATGGGAATGGGAATGGCACAATTTGTAAACGTGCATATGTATTTTTGGTTATATTACATGAGCTAAAATGGAAACGGGTTTTCGACCAATATAATAAATTTATGAAATTTATTATGAGTTTATTACAAATATAATAAATTTATGAAATTTATTTATGATATGATTTATTATTTATGACTATAACTATCTACTTTGTTTAATATTTAAAGATTGGTCAGTTTGCACGACCTATATAAAAAGTTCAACAGACAGGTGCTGTTAGGTTAACATTTATACGTAAAGAGTAGTGAGTATGTTGTCATTGCTATTGAGCTTCAAAGGTTGCCTACCATAAAAGGGGAATATCTACTCAATTTCCATACACCTACGAATGACAAAATTACTCTTTCAAGTTTTATGTGTAATGTATGTAAGCTGTAAAATAATCGTTAAAAAGGTATTTTTTCATGGAACATAAATGTCTGAATGTTAAAATCAAATTGAATTGTATGAGATGAATTTATGAATCATTATTTGTAACTTCAGCGGAGCTATAGCTTTTTATTTGTTTCGGTAGTGACGGCCAGGCCGTATTGCTATTGCTAAAGCTTTTATAAACAACAACATAAAGTGAAGTTAAAAACGATGAAATGAATTCATACTTACTTTCTATTATTGACCACCAAAGGTCTCTCGTCCTTCATCTGGAAATCCGGTATCCCGGCCTTGATGGTTCTGCTGTGATTGCACTTACATGGTTCTGAAAATCATTGTGAAAAACAGATTGTTATTCAAACCCAGAATAGTGAAAGCATTACTTCTTCTTCCTCGGTGGCACAACAACCCAGTAGGGCCTAACCAGAGCACTAATGTGCTTTGGCTCTTTCTGTGACAGAGTGTACCTTTCCATACATCAAGATTATTAATCCTACGTATAGGGGGGGGGGGTGCTGTTGACTACCCTACGCCATTATCACTAGACCACCGAGCCAGCCCCTGACTTAGTTTAAACGAATAATATCAAAATTTATCGTACGATATAGACCTTATCAGCTCAGTTTTTCGAATCATAATAAGCATAAAAAATTGTTTAAAACGGTTGTATTAAACCACAAAACAAAGCAAACATATGATGTATTTCATCTTATTAAAATTATTCCAATGTCAGGGAAGAATTTCAACTGTTTGCCCGTAACATTGAAGGCATGTTTGTAAGGCATTTGTTATTTTCGAAAACAATGTGCAATTTGCAATGCATATTTTATCGCACCTGAGCTCCAATTAAAATAAAATAAACTTTCAATCATATGCATCGATCAAGTTGATTCCAACCAACGCTACAAAAGCATCTCGAGAAAGGTGAACAAATGTATCAACGTCATCCATGTGGCTCTATTGTCCTTTCACCGCAAACCCTGATATGAAAACATGTAAACCTACACCTCCACCCAGCGTAAACGTGTCGAGTCGATTGCTGAACAGCAAACCGATTGAAACAACCATAAACCAACGTAATTAATTGGGAAAGTTCGTTGCGACCGGTGGCGGCAGCGGAGCATGAAATGAACACTCTGCAATTCAAGCAGCCAACTATGTTTGTGCCACAAACGCAGGAGTTTGGCATTTAAAGTGTCTCGTTCGGTGTTCCGTATCTTGTTCCAGAGAAAATGGAAAGCAAAACACGAGCCAGCACTTGCTTCTGCACCAATCAAAAGCGAATGTTAAAGGTGGAAAAGCTGATGGTACGTACGAGTTCATTATGCAAACTGCCCGCAAGGCCGGTCCAGCAAACAAACAGCCAGTGAAACTTCCTCAGCAGCAGCAATGGTTCAATAAATGCATTATGGTGCGGAAACAATTAAAGTGAACCATAGCATCCATTTCCCTGCTGCCTGCTGGTCAAAGTCGATGAGGTTATTTATGCGAAAATGGGAAAATTAATGATGATCGGCTTTAGGGTCGGCAGCACATTGGGGTACCATGGTTACCACACCGACCTGGTCGTGTGATGCCAGTGTTCTACAATCTCTCAGGTATTATGATGTGCTGAATGCCACACTCTACCGTGCTGGCCAGTACAGTGTGGCTGGCAGGGGAGATGAGTCGCTCGGTCAGGCAGCTGCGTTAAAGCCAATTGCCGGTAGTGGTAACGTACGGTGTTGACTGCAGAGATAGCGTTATCGGACGACCTCGTTCGTTCCGACAGCATAATGCCGGTGGCGGAGAGAACTTTGGACGACCGATCTACCGTCCATAAGTAAGTGGATCTGGCTGGCAGAATTGAGTGTGGGAACAAGTTTTGAGAAGAAAGCGAGGAAAGGTGGTTCTAACCGGACATTTATGATGGAGATTAGCACTGTCCACATAGGTAGCACAACAAGTTAAAATGCTTAACAAGGAACGAATTTTGGAGATTGGTTGGGGAAATTAAAACAAAGTAGACATTGGATTAGTTTTATTGGGAATTTTGATGGATAAATAATAAAAAAGCAGCACAGTTACAAAGCAATAAGTTTTGAAAGCATTTTCGTTTCGAAAAGTATATCCCATTTTCTACAGTTGTTGCAAAGAATTTGTTTTGTTATTTAGCATATTTGCAAAATTTATTTGGTTCTATGCTTTCACACAATTTTCCCCCGTAAAATATACTTTGCCTCTCCGTGTGAGTAGCAGCAACATTCTACAATAAAATTACCCTCTCAGGAAGTGACGTTTCTCTAATAAACGATGAACCTCCTCTACCGTCCTAGCCGCCGGGGCTTTCGCTTTCCCTCACATTAGCCACATGTTACGGATCAGACTTGAAGTTATCGTCTGCTCGTCGATGCAACGGAAGATATCACTATTGAAATTTTAATTAGCAAAGTTATGCCTTCCCAGCTGGGGAGAGAATAGCTGGTGCTCGGTTAGGTATTGCAGGATTCCACTTGCAATCTTAAGTGACCGCAAATGACTGTTCACATGGTTGTGTTGCTGCATATCGCACCTGCGGAAAGTCATGCGATGAAATTGATTGTCGATATTCATTTCCTTTACCATTGCACACAGCTGGTATATACGATGAACGCAAGAAATAATTTGTGAATTGATTTAATTGTTATAAGCATATTTTCCTGAAGAATTGACTGTTGTTATTATTAGTATCCTTTTTCAAATACTTTAATTCATTTGAACATTCCAAAATTTTCCTTCCTTACTTATCACGGGTAAAGTAAGTGTGTTACGTACCGACGGATGTTTCTTTACGACAATGAGTAGTACGAATTTACTATGAGAATATTTTTATATATACTTGCATAAAGCCAGGCGTTGTTCACCCATTCAAAATGTGTCCTCACGTGTATGACTATCCTGTTCCCTGATGGTTTTAACAAGTCACAGAAAGACTAGCACATAGGTAGTTCTTGACCTTCAATGATTGTTATGAAAATAATGAATAAAATAATATAACATATTTCTGATAAGCTAAACTATTTTGTATATTTTTCTTTGTATTTTTTATGTAAATAAAAAAATTTAGCATCATGAAAGCCTTTATTATAAATTAATAAAACAGTTTTTATCGTAGATACATTGTCCGCATACGATCTGGTAAACTTTTTATTTCCAAACCACGATACGAATGCCTTTCAAGCCTCATAAAACGAAGGAGAAAACAATTTTCTTTTCCAATTTCAATACTATACTGCACTGTTTGTGCTACCCTGTTATTTCGTTTAACTGAGGAGATATTTTTCCGCTTATAATTACTTCACGTGCACGGTATGAATCTTAACGCATATCGTACCCGAAACCAAACTTTGCTGCCTTGCTCGTTGCACTGCCAGTGATTAATTTTCTATTCAGCATTCCATTTCAACTTTGCATTTGAAGAGGAAAATCAATTTCCATCCAGACGTTTGCCCAGACCAACGCCACCAAATCGCCACCAAAGTGCTGCCTGGGTTGGCGTGAAAAGGCGTAAATCATAAAGCATAATTGAAAGAACAGCTTTTACGCTTTCGTTCGCTTCACCACAGCTGAAGGAGTACGCGTCTTTTTTAGTGTGAAGTTTGTGCTACGCTTCGTCGCGTCTTGGGCTGCCCCTGGCTCAATGTAATAAACATAACCGTTTGCTCCACTTTGCACAGATTGCCTTTATTGCGCTCAACTTCGATCGTAATGCGGAAAAGAGTTCTACTATGCCTTTGCTTTGCACAACACTCAGGCGAAAAGGCGCGAAAACTTTGCGCAATGCAATTTATCTCGCCAGTTAATGTGGCCCCTCACCAAGCGGCCAATAAAAAGGCATCTTTGTGAAGAGATTTGAACCAATCCAAGGAACAGTAAGCTGCAAATTAATGGAGTGCACGAGTAAAGGATCACTTTGATGAAATAAAAATTATCTGGAAAATATGATTATTTTACGACTCAACGGATAAAATACCTCGGCGCATGGGTTGAGGCACATCCACATTCGGGGAGTTTGTGGGGTTTCTGATTGGTTCGAGTTCCCAGTATGGTAATGCAATACTGACGCATTTTTTGTCTCCCTTTCAGATCACCATTCTCTTCGTCGGTATCCTGGTGACCGGTGTGATTGGTAACTTGATTGTGTGCCTCGTGATCGTGCGTCATCCGTCAATGCGTACCGCCACCAACTACTATCTGTTCAGCCTGGCCGTTTCGGATCTCATATTTCTTCTGCTGGGTAAGCTAGAACGAGCGTTTGAGTACTTGGTTGTTAACAATAATGTAATACTACTGCACACTAGTTTAATAAGCGAGAGATAAATGTTGCAAGTAGTTTAATTTTACTTTCAATAATCTATAGGTATTTTTAACCGTTTTAACAGCTTTAATTTTTTGTATCGTAGGTGAAGTTAAAAAATAAATATTTTTTGACTTTTGCTTAATTAAATTTTTCTATACTTTTGCTTAGTGTTATTTAATAAAATCAATCAGTAGAAATTTGCATGACAGCAAAAATGTAAATAAACCAGCTCAAGATCAATAAAGCAATTATAATTTTCATTATTGGCATGTATGGGTAGAGCAGGCATGTTACCGGACCATGTAACATCAAATCAAACCAATTCAGATATAATACGAGAATTACTTTAGAAACGGTATTTCGGTACAACGGCACAAGCACTGTAATTAAATTACATTCACTGTTTTACACCACCTACTTTACTATTTGCTGCTCATAAATTATTGATAATGCTATTTCAATAATGAGAATAAGCATTTGATTTTATGCACAAATCTGCCTACAAGCTTCCAAGTAACGTACATTTGTTACACTCACGTAACCACGCACAATTCAAATGTCGGTTAAAAGAATGTGTCAGCATTTTTGCAAGCTGTATTGTGCTGATTGAAAGGTGTTTGACGTACCGTGACTATGTATAGCTTAATTGTAAAAAAGTATGTATATTATCCATAGCCAGATCCATTTTTAAAAATGCAAATTCATAGCTATTTCTACAGTTCATGAGTTCAGGCAGCTACACAAACCGATCGATCTCGTCTGTAGCTTCCAAAATTAATCATAGAATCTCGTTCTTTTCGTTCAGCATAATCAATATGCTGATGGGGAACTTTAGAACTCCATTAGTAGCAGGGTGCTGAGAACTGCTCGTTTTAGTGCATGGACAAAAAGGGGGAAACTTTAGCATCTGCCCGCACACAAAAAAAAAAAATGTCAGAAATGGACGAGTAAGTTCTCAATCGGCAACTGCACTGAAATAAAGGGTTTTCTTTCACCAAACCGTCGATGAACCATTCATTGAAACGGACCTGAGTAATTATTCATTGGCGGTAAGCTGTGAGCTACGAACCGTAAATGGTTCACCTTAGCACATAATGGACTGTTTGTGCAATTATGCAAAAGACTCTTTTGTCCGTTAGCTCCGTTCGCTAGCAGAACGTCGATCAGAATGTGCTTTGCAAATGCTTCTGCCAAACCGGTTGTCCTTTACAACCCAGTACATTATAAACATAATAATCTTTTCACAATGAAGCAAACAGATTTGTGAGACAGAAGCAACTGTCCGCGAAACAAGAAGCGAACAGCAACGCTGTAAAATGTGCTCCACAACTGACCCTTAACTAGGTTCGTCGAATCATAAGCTGCTCCAGCTCTAAAGCCCCTCATGAATTCTGTTAAATTCGTCTTGCAATGGTCCAACGGGATGTGACAACTTTTCTTCGGCAAGGGCGAACGTGCACCCTCATCAAATTGAGTTATGCTTCACCGGTCGTGACCTGCTGCGAAAAGCTGTCGGAACATAAACACACAGGCGCGCGATGGTTTATGTCCCGAGTGGGAGAAGGGATTAAAAAAAAACATTTATAATAAATACGCTCGGTTTTGGCTCCCTTTTGCTGCACGTTTAAAGCGGCTTTTAATGTTTCTACCGCACACGGCGAGGGTTATGTCGGGTCGGTGTAAGATTTGAATCATACGGACAGAAAATCACGTCCCATAGTGTGAATGTTTCCACAGACGCTGGAATGTCCTGCCACCCGCCTTCGATGGCGTTTTTAGAAAGGGGAATAGAAGAACAAAAGACTAGGCGACTGTACGACAGTCAACAAATATTTTATAGGTTTGCGCATTAGCAGCTGCTACTTTTGACGAACGTTTGGGTTTGCTTTGCCCATGCCGGTGCTGTACAAGATGAGCGAGATCTTTTCGCCTTGTGTCAAAGAGTATCATCCACAAGGGTGCACCAAGCTGTGTATTTTGAACTCGTGTACAAACATAGAAGCTCAGATCGGTCCTGTCGATAGAGAATCTGTGAGCCGGGGACAAATTCCACCACTAGCTACGCCATATTCGCATTACTTTCTGAATTTTATGACAAGCTACAAAATAACCTCAATTAATACATATATCCTAGGCTTCATTCATTATGGTGAAACGCACTATATCCTGCTGCAGAATATGAGAATTTATAGCGCAGTTCTATACTCCCCGCTTGTCCATCAAACAAGGACTTATTTCTCTTCCACCGTTCAACACTAGCAATACACCTTAACTTTGCGCATTTGTTTAGAGCATACAATGGGTTCGTGGAAAAGGGATCTAATTTCACAGCAAAGGACAGACAAAACGCATCTGAGAAAGCTGTTTGTAGAAGTGTGCTTGTGATACCATTAGTGAATGATGCGGCCACAATCACGACCTTTCCAACTGAACGCAAATGCCTTAAGTCGAGCTTGGTGAACACAATTAAAAAGTTGTTCCTGTGTATCACATTTCGAGCGTTTTGAAAGCGAATCAAGCGTAAGCATAATTTTTCAAACACAATCTGTAGAGATATATGAAAAACTGTCCTTTTTGCGTTTTCAGCATTTTTTTATGGTTCGGGTGAAATTTGAGACAGCAAAATGGCCAAGTTTGAACGGTTTTACGCACTGACAATTGTTCATTTAGCTTATGAAATTTCACAAATAAAGATAAAAACAAATACAATAGATAATCCAAAAACTGATAAATATTCAAAGGCTCAAAATAATGGTTCTGTACGCTGAGAGACAAATTGATGCATGTGCTACTTGTTTTCAACTGCATAATTTTATTTTCATTTATGATTCCAGATAAATGACTGTTAGCCATTTTGTAGTAGCTATGATAACTCAATGAAAAAATTACAATATACCAGTCACCTTCTGTTGGATGATTTTCAAACCAAAATGTAACAGTAGTTGTAGACTGTTACAGGATGAAATTTACATTTAATTTCTATGCAGCCAATTATCAATCTCATTAAGGATATGTTGCGCAGTTTCTATGACAGATGAAAGGCAGTCTTTCCGTCCCATTAGACATTGTTTCGCGATGGACAATTCACCTAACTGCTCCTGTTGAGCCTTCTTCACCCGTAATGCAATGGAATGAAAGAAGACTGCTTTAAATTAGTGAGTGATCCTATCCCAACCTCAACCAGAATGTACGTGGGAAAGTTCTGCCTTTCAAATAGGACCAATTCCAACCACAAACCCATGGAGGCAACTGTTGACCCGCCGAGAAGTTGACGAAACCAGTGCGGTCGGCTTGCTGTGCGGTTTGCATCCAAATTCGACTCCAATCGACTTATCGGCCGTTCTCCCGTCGTTCCCAGACGTTCTGTCTCGTAGCTTGTTGTGTCTGCTAAATGAGCCTTGTCCTGGAGACTGTCTTTTCCGTAGCCGCAGGATATCCAAGGCACACGATGGTAGCTCACGCTTTTCCGCACGATGCCGGCGAACAGGGTGAGTGGGCTCACAATAAATTGAAGCAGAACATTTTATGTATTCGTTGGGACTACCTTCGGACCGGGGATTTTAATGCGGCTCTAGCCCTTGCCATGGTTCAGTGGGTTTAACGAACTAGTTTGTTTGCAAGTGTAAATTGACCGATGAGGGTTGGATTATGCCCGATGCGTGATTCATCAATTAAGGTGAAAAACGGAGGAGTTGTCTTTTTTTATTCTTATAAAAAGGATCTTTTAAGTAAAAGCGGCCCGGTGGTAGAGTGGTCCCGGTGTGAACCTTTCGCAAAACCTAACGTTGTACGAGTTACTTTATAGCAGCCGTAAGTACTAGCGATACGTGCTAAAGGTACACCAAATGAAAGAAAAAGTTAAATAAACAATTTATTAAACGTTAGTGGAATAAACATAAAGTATTGTTCGAAGTGAAAAATATTGTTTTCATTTTTAATCTTTTTATTTTTTATTTTTCAATGATTTCCAATTTCAAGCCGCTTTTCAAAACACGAAAAGCGTGCCAAACTTGGAAACACGAAATTCAACGTATTTTTATCAACTCAATTTCGCGTCCATCGCTATTCAATAGCCCTTAAGCTCCACCTCAGTTGTTGTTTAGCCGTAAACTTTTAATAGCAATTGCCACTTTCTTACACCATCTGTTTATTGGTTGAACAGTATCAATGATTCAACAACAACATCAACTCTTTGCCAACACTTTTTCGCAACCGAATTGTTATGATACAACTTCCGTTTCTCACTCAGGGCTCTCCTAAAAGACATTGCCATTAGCGGTAAGTATCGGCAAACACTTAAATCAGTCACCACCAGCTGGTTTTCTGTCGCTGCTGATCCCTAATCGTTCAGCCATAACCGTACTAATTACCCCGCACGGCTTTTCGGTGCAGCTAAGGCTACGATTAATTTAGCCACTCTTTCTCTACCCTTACCAATCGTCTTAGTCTCCCCCCTCATACTCATCCACACCATTGAGGATGGTCTTTGATCCTTGGCATGATGCTCAACCGTACCATCGTAGGATTGCGCAAACTTGCCACCTGAGAATCCATGTTTTTCACTTTTGTGGAAGCCACAGTCACGCTCCAGCTTTAATGCTGAAGTGTGCCCCAAAGCTAGCCCTCCATCTTGACAGGACGTTGATGAGACCGATAATGAAATTGTCGACCTTCCGGGAACGATAGCCCATACCCGATGGTTCGTTAACGGTGCGGACCAGCTGGTGGGCTCTGAGGCGCTGCAGAGCCGAGGGATAAAAACTTCGATCCGTAGGGCGCACATAATTGATCACGTCTCGTTTTCACGACAAGAGCCCCAGAGGTGAACCCCGGTTGCCGTAGGGTTCTGTTCCGGGCGTACCACTTTCCATGCCGGTTGAGCTCTAAGGTTTTGCTTACTGTGCTTTCGTTGATGGTGCAAGACACGGGGTTCTGCTTTGTTCAGTAAATGAAATCATCAACACGCTGAGCATACTGACGCATGGAGAAAGGATGAGGGCAGACTTGTGCTGAATGACGCATGGATTCAAATTGATTTCAACTATGGGCTTTTTATTGGAGCTGAATGATCAAATAATGATCACAGGCATAGTTTGGCACAAAAATAGTTTGATAAAATGACCCTTCGAACGTGATTGCTATAATATTAAATTGTTTATTCAGGATGAATTCAGCAACAAAACTATCCCTCATGAAATAAATTTCAAATTAGTTGGCTTGCAATTTTCTTGGAAAGGTATTTTAGCTATCAAACACGGTTGATTTTATGTTTAACGAAGTACCGGGCGTCTCCATAGCCATTCATGAACGATTGCGGATGATGGTATAACTTTATGCAGTCTATAGTCTATAGCATTCTAGATTTGAGTATGAAACTGATAAAAATGTTTAGAAACACAATATTATGTAAAGGATATTGTCTAATCATCTAATTACCTGAAAGCCAAACGTTTTGCAGATAATTAACTATGAAAAGTGTCAACTTTGCATCGACTGGAGCATGAAAATGCAGTTTTCTTTTAATTAAATATTTTACATTGTTTCTATAACAGAAGCACTCACATTACGCATGCTATCTCCTTTAACACTGTACTTGATTTACCGAATGATGTGATAAAATGCTGTCTGGTATCTTGAAATGTTCCAGTAAAAGAATTTACAGAACGCCATACATTTTAATAAAATTCCTGCCTCTATGAAGTCATTCACAACCATGCACTAGAGGGTTGGTTCAACAGGTTCATTTGAGGATCGGCTCCGTACCAGTCAGCACGCTCCGGTTATCGTTCCCACGGGACGCATACTACAGAGTACGACGGCCTGATCGTTCATATAACGTTGAAACACACATGTGTACAAGATACTCGCAGCTGTCCGGTACGGAATACCCACCCACAGCACCCACACCAGATACGCGCTCTCTTTTCCCGTGCACAAAAACGCGTCATACATTCCAACCTCCGGAATTCCAATTCAATCTTCCCACTTTCGTTTTAATGGAAAGGCAACTCAGAAAACCACGTACCGGAAACACTTCGTGCGCTGCGTATCCTTAAATGCTCGACCGCCCCGACTCGACGCGTGCGAGATGTGCCAGATCCATTTTCAATTTTAATTGGAAGCACCATTGTAGCTGAGCGTGGGCTGGGTTCGCGCTTACTTCAATCGCCGTTTGAGAGCGCCTCAACGCGTTCGCTTCAGCGTTTTCGGTTACGGCTACAGCGTTCCGGCCGGTTGATTCTGATGAACCTACCGACGTTGGACACATTTGTGCGAACATCCTTCGCTCTGTAAGGCTATTACTTTAAATTGTGCGAGCGTTAGGGAGACGTTTTTTTTTTTTTCTCACACGTTGGCTTCTCCGTTATTGCTACCGGTTGCTTTTGGGCGTGGGAAAGAGGCATAGTAAAAGGGGACAGCTTTTTGACAGGATTCTTATACTTGAGTCCAGAAAAGGGTACGCCTCACGTTGAGAAGGGTTTTCTGTGCCGTGTGACAAAACCACTGAAATACTGCATTTTGCGGAGGAGTCGTTTGGTGCGATGAAGCATTAGGGAAGTGTTACAAGTGTTAATGTTCAATTATTTAATATAAAATGTAAAAAAAAGCTTACCAAACCATGTCGTGGTGCAGTTATGATTCTTACAGATTGATGAATTGGATGAAAACTTGACTTGTTTGATACTTCCGCTGTGTTGTAAAACACGCAACACGATGCCTGCTTATCTTCCTTTTTCATACAGCCTTCTTTTTTAATATATTATATTTTCGCTATCTTTGCTCAGTTTGATTTATAAAATACGTCCTGCTTGAAACTTTCTTTCATTGCGTTTATGCGGTTAGGTTGGAGTATTAATGATTTAGATTTCAAGCGCCAACATAGATGTTCCAATTTTTTCTACTTAAACTTAACGTACACTATTTTCATTACCATGTATTACCTTTTTATGTTACATTATTGTGCAAAAATATCTGTAAATGCTTTTATTTATGGGTAGAAGAAACGCGCAAAGAAAATCACGAATAAATTAAAAACATTTTTCAGTAGCTTTTATAACGGTTAGCTGCACTTCCTGGTTCACCAGTAAGCTGCTCTCCATAGACTTGCAATGTTAAGCTTTTCTCATTTTCCGATTGGATTGGCGTAAATTTAGGGCAGCATTACCAGTGGTACGCAGTGGAGTAACAAGCGTCATGTTTTGTGAACGTCAAGAGCAAAACAAAATCTCTAGCAAGTAAGCTAAACTTTTGCATGTTTACACTTCAAAGGCAACATGACATCAGTGGTGAAAAGTTTGATTACATGGATCAACGGCAAGTAGCATGGCAGTCGGAGTGTGAGAGCACATTCTTCAGCCAAGCCACTCTAACCGTTTGAAGAAAAACAGTCACACACGCACATGATACTGCGGATACAGTTTATAGGAACTTTTGTGCACCAAAAAAAAAACATATTAAAAGGATGCGACGCTTCCTGACGGAAGCTGATGGAAAATAAAAATAAAAAAGATGAAAATGTTAAACAAAATCGAGTCTTTTTTCGGGCTGCTGCACACACTCCAGTGTCATGCACCGGCATGTGGTTGCGACATGTGCCCAATTAACAAAGTACCGGGCGTCTCCATCAGCATCCTTGAAGGATTATGGATGTTGGTTTCACTTTTTCAGCCTGTTTGCACTTTTTAGCAGAAAATGTTGCTTGTGCTACAAAAAAAAAGAAAATAATTTTCAAACGTAGGAGCAAACTTGAACTTGAACGAGAATTTATGCTGCTTCTCTATATTCATGCGCGTACGCCATCCTTTACTACACATTTGCATATGATAGAAAGTAACAAAAATTACTGGTTATATATTTTTTAATTTTAAGGGCAAGTTTTTGTTCACATTGCAAAACGCCATTGAAAGAAGACTTGTATAATAGTTTATAAAAATTCTCAATATGTTCGACAACAAAGACATGTTTCATAACAAAAAAAACAGTGGATTGCCTACCAAAAGCTGAAAATTGTTATTTTCTGTTAAGATAGCATCAGGCTAAAGCTCTATAATGTTACAGCTTTCGATAAGATCACAAGTTGTTGCATCGTTTTACATTTTCGTCATATTTTAACCAAACCCTTTCCGAGCAATACCGCAGCAACATGTGTTAGCATTTTCTCTTTCACCGTGAACCTTGAGCCGGGATGTGTCACAAAATCACATTATCCTAACCATCGACAGCATTGACGACGGCGAGGACAAATCACTCGCTCACTACTACATCGTCATGCATATATAATAGCCGCAGTGTTACCATTGGGTTCTCCAAACAGACATCCCACGAGGGCATGTGCGGCGTGTTACGCGTATACATAAATAATCGGTCCTCTTGGATGGGTCGTAATCAAATAAGAGCTTTATGTTATTGAATGCCATCAGGCGGATATTGGTAGCAGTTGGCAGCATTGGGAAGTGTTTGGTGAAACATTTCTCCCACTGCACAGCAAGGCTGCAAGCATGTATTCTTCCAATTCTGTTGCCGGTGGATTTTTTGTACCACTTATGACGACTGCTTGGGGAAAAGGATTAGATACCACAAATCTTTCTGATCCGCCGGATCTAGACGTGTTCGAGAAGACGTGAGCGGAAATCAAGACATCAAACAAATGCAATCAGTACGAGATTTGATTCGAAGAGTAAAAATACAATTCTAGCGAAGTCTGGTCGTGAGAAGAGAATATTCCTGGCAAGGCTGCTTCGACAGACAGTATTTCAGATCGAAACATTTTAATTATTTTTTTTCGCTACCGTAAGCATTAATACTGAATCATCATCCTTTCTCGCATCTCCCACAGGGCTGCCGTACGAGATTAGCCTCTTCTGGCACCAGTACCCGTACAACCTCGGTCTACCCTTTTGCAAGATTCGCGCACTCATCTCGGAAGCTTCCTCCTACGTCTCGGTGCTGACCATTGTCGCCTTCTCGATGGAGCGCTTTCTCGCCATCTGCCATCCGCTGCACCTGTACACCATGTCGGGACTGCAGCGGCCGGTGCGCATCATTGCCGGGCTGTGGGTGGTGAGCCTGCTGAGTGCCGTCCCGTTCGCCGTCTTCACCGAGATAGATTATCTCGTTTATCCGCCAAGTGAGTTTTTTTTCGTACCGTGCTGCTCGGTTGCAACTGCTTCATTTCACCGCTGAACGTTTATTAAATGCCCCCCCCCCAACACATACAAACGCGCCCACATTTACACGTGCACCGCTCATGGCATACCACTCTTTGCAGCAAACGAGAAAATCCTTGACTCAGCGTTCTGCGCCATGCTCAGCAATCCGAAGGGATTTCCACTGTGGGAGCTGTCGACCTGTCTGTTCTTTGCCTTCCCGCTGCTCATCATGGTGGTGCTGTACGGGCGCATGGGCATGCAGATACGATCCCGGACTCAGCGGACGGCCGAACTCGGTGAGCTGTGGGATTCCGGGTGGCCGGGTGCCCGGGTGGTTGGGTTTTCGGTTTGCAACCACGGTACACCCGGTTACACACACATATTGCTACCGTTGGGTAGCTTGACGGGTAGCCAACCGATCGCTCTGCTAAAACCGGACCGTCGCTTTCTCTTCTCTTCTCTTTCTCGCAGGCGTTCGCAACGGATCGGTTAATGGACCATCGAGAATATCACAGTCACGGAAAGCCATCATCCGGATGCTCGGTAAGCACCCAGTTACAAGTCATTCCCGCACGATGCTGCTTGCCCCCTTCCGGCTGTCTTTTTTCTTCCTGCCCCATCCCATCGGACGAACATTTCACATGCTTCATCGTTTACGGTACGGCACGGATTAGGAAGCATATTTTTCACCAAGAAAAACAGGTGTCGGTACATGGCTGATGTATGCCATGGCGGCATAACTGAGCGAACGTTTGCGTTTCCCGTGGATCATTCCCTTGTCCCGATGGTCCGTGGGATAAGCGAGCAGGATACAGTCGGCAACAAGGTTCGATTACGTGCCATGGCCACAACGTAGTCTGCAATATTTTTAAATTTAGTTTTACTGCATCAAGAAAACTGCAATTTGTGGTGAAATGATACAGATGCAATTTTGGTGATGGATGATTGCAAGCGCTTGTAGCATTTTGCTCGCAGTCTACTTACAGATTTGAATAGTTTGAAATTGCTATTAAATGTTTTTATTATAACCATAAAACTCCATATTAAAGTCACACTTCAATAATTGTTCCTTCACAAAATTGTCTATGTTCATTTGCTGCAAATAAGCAAATTACCAATAGAAAATCAACCTTACCATAAAATGGCTTTGATACGTCCTTCTTCTTACGTTTCGGTAACCTGTACCCTGTATACTTGAATCAATCGAAATTTATACATTTTTTCCTTCCAAAAATTAAGGGTCTTTTCTTCACAGCTGCTCTTTTGTTAAACATTATCAGCACTGAAAACATACAAGATAAAAAAATAGATAGCTGTATGCAATGCACAAAAAATTGCACCTGTTATCAACATAATAGTCTTTCTGCACTACCGACTGTCGGCTATAATGGGTTCAAAATGTCAGAGTTATAGATTTTTTTTTGAGGCCAGCTTTGAGCTTTCCCTACGCTGTTAACAGTGAAGATGTCTCCAATGGCTATTTATTTCTATTATACCAACATTCTACGCAATCCAGCTCGAGAGAAATTGTTTTTTTTTCTCCCTTACACCACTCTTTCTCCATAAAAACAGATTTCATTTCGAACAGTGGCACCTGTGCTAAGGCGTATTGAGTGGATGCGATATAAATTGCTTCCCTTAATGATGATGGGTACACATTCAAAAGCGTTTCTAGTTTACTGGTTATAAGAGCCATAAAATAATATTTATAGACTTTTTTATAACTTTTTTTTTATCAGGTGTTGGTTGATGAAAATAACGACAAATAATCAAATATCTACATATTTATTGTTTTGCCTCACTGCTGGAAAAATGTTCAGCCGTAAGTTATTATACCTTACAATTTCACAAGTACTTTTTATCTTAGTCCATCTAGAGCACGTCTTTTCCGCATGAAGCGGTTTCCTTTCTTTTGATTGAAGCTATTGCACTTCAAACGGTACTGTATAGCCTGTACCATGTCTAACACGCTCGAGCTGTCAGCACCCTGCATTGTAACAGTTTTGACTAGGCACGTACCATCCGGAACATACATACACCAACCAAGCCTTTAAGATTTCACTACGACGTTCTCATCAGAAAGCGAGCGTAACGCGAGGAATACAGGTCCACGAAACTCAAGGTGCAAAAATTGAATCGCCAACATAAATCAACACAGCAAACCGGGCATCCAAAAAAGCCCGGATATGGTCCCGGGACTTCTTCTGAAAATCCTGACCCGCTTGCACCACCCCTACGCTGACGATGACAAATGACAGTAATTTCGGGTGCGCCCCTTCCCCGCCAACGCGTCAAGCTCGGCAGCCCCAACACGCAGAACGCAATTTTGCGAAACAATGTTTCGACAGCGTTGTAAGTTTGAGCTGTGGTTAGCTGCTTCCTCTTGTGTTCAAATTACTGTTATCAAAAGATGACATTGGGTAACAAATGCTGTCAACGCAATTGGAGCAGAGGCTTCTTGTTTGATAATTTTTTTAGCTTTTTGTTGCGGTCAACTATGTTTGAGAGGAGCGTCATTTGAACGAGCACGGACACACCGAGAAATTGCTCATCGCCATCGGAGCGGCAATGAATGGAAATGATGTGAAGGCAATCAAATCACGTGACATTGCCCTCTATACAATTGTCTTCCAGTACGTTGAACAAAAAACAAAAACCATAGCTCCGTGCAGCCAACTCATTTCCCGGCCTGCAATGAGGAAATTTTAATTTTCTCTCCTCTGCCAGCATAAATCGGCCACCGCTTTGCCATTGACCGCGTCATTAAATCGTGCCCGCAAACGCGTCATTTGTTTGCGAGAACATGAAACATCGTTCGTGTTTCCGGTGTCCGGCAGGCAGTTTGTTTTCCTCACACATACTTCAGCAAAAACGAATGCAAACCTGCCCCTTTTTGCTCACTCGTTAATCCCTGCCACTAACGTTCTTCATTTTGCATTTTTTTCTACTTTCATTCACATCCCTAGCGGCCGTCGTGATAACGTTCTTCGTGTGCTGGGCACCCTTCCACGCCCAGCGGCTGCTCTATCTGTACGCGCGCGACTGGGAACACTTCAACACGGTAAACACGTGGCTCTTTTCCGTGGCCGGCTGGCTGTATTA
Source organism: Anopheles epiroticus (assembly GCA_000349105.1). Lineage (NCBI taxonomy): Eukaryota > Metazoa > Arthropoda > Insecta > Diptera > Culicidae > Anopheles > Anopheles epiroticus. The sequence goes on along the minus strand of KB672175.1, from coordinate 1,392,447 downwards.
CGTGTCCTGGTGAGTACCTTCTCCGTCCGTCCGTTCGGTCATTTGTCTTCTTGGCTCGCGCTATCGCTCCCCTTTCTCTTTGGGGTGGAAAATCTCATCTAGCGGCGGACGTTGTTAATTGTTTCGCAGCCCGAGCCGAATGTTTGTTTGCCATTAGGATGGTGACTCCAAGCCAATGTTTGTTGAATCTGCGGACAGCGACTTCGAGGGTTGCGTGGAGAAGAAAAGGAGTAGCGAGCCAGTTGACCCGTTTAAGGTGAACATTATACACCAAGCGGACCACTTTATCTTTGGCCAACTTTACCGTTTGCTGACGAGGAAGCTGAACCGAGCGTGAAAGTCACCGAACCTGCCCATTCCTTGTTTCTTTTGTCCAATGTCAGGATCCGGTTCACAGGGGCCGTATGTCGCCTTTCACATCCGGTTGCTTTGTTACATATTTATTTAGTTTACTTTCTATTCACACATTACATTTGCAATTTCTTCGGAAACTGTTGATGTTGGTAATGTTGCTCGTACTTTTGAATCGTTTCGGTTGTTTCTACGAACTCTCCGGCGGGTGGTCTTCAAAAAGGTTAATCCTTGGATTGAATGATAAAATCGGCCCTTTTATTGCATCCATTGGTTTTCAATTCACGGGATCCATTGTGAGCGTAAAAAAAGACACAAACGTTCGATTGCATCGAAAAAGGACAGTTAAGGATACAATCGATATGTTTGAAGCTTGCTCTGACACTACCGTGACCTTTAACACACGCATCAGAGGGTAACAATCGAAGGCATTGTGTTTATTTTAGGATTCTAGACGATAAAAGAACATTCTAATCGATGTGTTAGCTTTGGTATCGCGGGTCATTCGAAATGCTTTGGGCGATGGAAACATTCGACTTTTCTATGGGTGCGATTGCTTGATTGTTTAGGTAGGAATAATAGCCTCTAGCAATATACTAAAAAGGGATGACAAGCACCGTTGCTGTCGTACGACACCTTACAACATATCTGCCGTGCGTTTAAGCTTATGTTAATTGAGCCTGTCACAAACTGAAAAGTTGAATCATTTAAGCAAAGAACATTTATTTATAACTTCTGCCTTAATTTCACAAGAATTATCAAACATTATTTTAAAGACTAATTAAGAAGTAGCACAACACTAGCCTAGCACTAGTAAGCACTAGTAAGCAACATGGTCCCTTCCAGCTGCTAGCAGACAATGACGCTAAAATACTGATTACTGACAGATTAATATTAAAAATGCCAAACAGTAGAATCAGACACAGCTCCTTTTCAGACGAGGTACCGTACGGAAAACAAAATGGTTTAATTTGTGTAAAAATGGGTTTGAGTTGTTTTGAAGTAGGAAAATAATTTTAAAAGTATAAAAAATAGAAATTTGTTATTGATTTTCATGTTTTTAATAAACAGACCAAAACTTTCTCTCTTTGATAGTTTAGGAGTCCCAAAAAATGTAGTTGCAGCCTTTCTATTTAAAATGAATGATATTAAATTATAGAACAGAACATTTGCTTCTTCGCGGAATTAGAGACATGTAGGCCATCAGAAACAGATTGCTTTCAATTTCATCCTTTTGACATTGAATTCGTTCGGTGTAACATCGATTACCTGCACGCGACTCTCGCCTTTGTGCCTTTATGCTGGTCGCTTCTTCTTAATCGTAGGTGGCACAACAACCCCTGTGGGGTCAAGGCCCAACCAGAACACCATTGTGCTTTGGCTCTTTCTGTGACTGAGTGTACCCGTCCATATCAATATTGTAAATCCTGCGTATGGGGGGGTTGTGATTTTGTGTACCTATATAGCAGGATAGTCAATCCTGCGTATGGGGGGTGGTAGTGGTCCGAATGAGATTCGAACCGGCGACGGGCCTTTTGACAGCCCTACGCCGTGACCACTAGATCACCGAGCCGACGTGTTTTCCTATGCTGGTCGCTACTTTATTATATTTGTGCTTATTTCGCGTACAGATCAGATGCCCTGCGAACTCAAGTAGTGAAACTCTTTACCTCAATGTTGACATTTTTTAATGAAAATCAAATTTTTTACCAATTTTTGGTTACCATTTTATCAAACAATACAGATTATTTGATGAAACTATCGAAGTAATTTGTCTCATTCTTACAGAAACAAATACTTTCTCAGCTTATCGTCTTGCTCATGTCGATCATGTGCTTACACCGCACACCATTTGTAACTGTTCCTGCCACTCTATATTTCGCATTTTCAATCTCTTTACCTTTGCACCACCAAGTGCGAAGACTTATTATAGTGTAATACACAGCATATGCCTTTTTTGCGGAAAACATAACCATCAGCATCACCCCAAAACGGTCATAACATTTATCAGTATCGCCTAAGAGAAACAGAGTGTCTCATTTCTCGCTAAGAAAAAAATATACTCTCTCTCGCTGGCTCTCTCTCTATCTCTCTCTCTCTCTCTCACACACACACACACACATTATCCTCCCCCGTCATCCCATTATCGTTTCGTCAAGCTTTTCTTTACGATCGGCTTTATTGCACAACTGCTGTTGCTCAGCCCCAACCCCTTTTTGCCCCTGTGCCTTCAGCATTTTCGGTATAATTTCAGCTAAATCTCATTAACATTTCAATGGGAAAACTTTTTCTCACAATTTCCCACTCGCCAAACAACATAAACACATTCGAAGCGCAAGATGAGACAGTGCTACGCGGCACATGCTGTTTGCCGCTACTTTGCTCTGCTTTTTTTCTTATCCTGCTAGAACCGCCCAAGCTTTATTTGCTTATCTGGTCGGCTTATTATGGCCTTAAAAAATCACGGAATAAAGCATTAGACATTCTTGGAACAATTATGTGCCTAACTTCGAACACACAATGGAATGCCGACGTTACTGGTGATCGTTGAAATTCTAATTTGTTTTTAGCTTGATAGAATCATAGGCGTTGGCGTTATCACTGGTTTGCATATGTATTGCATATGTATGTTTTTACAATCATTGAACATTTTTAAAGACATTTTTTCCACTTTCTAGAACCACGCTTCCAAATTCAATTCTGGTGAGGCTAAATTTTAAAACAATAATTATTGCTTGTCTAACTATCTAGTCGGTGTACATGTGTGCTTAAATATTTGTCCTTTAAAGTAGAGCATGTTAAAGCAAGAAAGTGCAAGAAACTTCAAAGATAACGAGACGAACACGGAATTGTTCGACACTCAAACAATCGGAAAACAAAACCACCAAGTACAATCAGCCGAATGTCTCGAACTTTACCACATCTGTGCGCAAACCATGTAGATTAAACTGAAACGACATAAAATAAGCGACATAAATAAGCTTGAGAAACTGTGCCAAACAAATCCCGAGCACAATACACTCGCTCAAGCAACGGCACAATGGTTGCATGATTAAACTGCTCGTTTCTTTTTTTTTTTGTTTTTGGCTATAGACAAACTTCATTTTGCAAGCTGTCCTTCGAGCGGCCCCACTTCCCTCCGTTCTCGATGGCTCGATTTTACTCTGCTCATCGTTGGTGCTGGTCGCACAGGCGTGTAAATCCTTGGAAGAGCTTTAGCATTTGGGTTAGGCTCAGACGAAAGCAACATCTGTGCCGCGGACTGCTCTGGCAGATGGAGTAAAATGACGAAAATACGAAACAATTCTAGCGACCGTTAATACGCAAAGCTGTTATGTAGCGCTGGACGCAAATTGGTTTATGCAAATGAGTCACTTCATCATCGAGGCTCCTGGGAGAACGACGGGGCACCCTGGTGGGAGGCCAAATCCTAGCCCATAATACTCTTCCTAGGCTGGATGGATGTAAACACCAAAAAAATATCGCACTTAAAAACATTCAGTGAGACAAGGGTGGGAACACTTTTCCGGCAGCGAAACCTGTCAAGAGTGTATCCATCCTCAAACAGTCTCTCCTGCCCGGTCTCCGATTGGAGCGCAGGTGTAAATGAATCGCGCGTTCCCCCCTTTTACAGCATTTCCCGGCGATAGTAGGTGCTTTAATCGCACTACTTATCGCAATAATCATAACGATACGAATTGAAGAGCAGCAGATTGAGCGCGTAAACGGAACGGGGCCGGGGTCGGAGAAAATCGCTCCCATTCCGTGATTAGTGGTCACCCGGGCGCCACACTTGCCGATCAACAATTTGGTGGAACTGCTTGCGGGAAATCTGCTGAACCAATAATCGCACAACAACAAGTGCTGGCAGCAGCTGCTGCGAAATATTGATAGCAAATTGGCGTATGAATCGGTCACGCATCGTCACGTCGAATGAGCAAACTTCATTAGACGGCATGTCATTAGCGTGATGTGGGCGGCTAATGACTGAGCAGCAGACCGCAAGAAGTTTATTGGCGCTCAAAGTGATGATTAATTCGGACGGCACATTTACTGGGAAGTGACAGCGGGGAAGCACCAGTGGAAAGCACAATTTCGGTCATTGGGTGGGAATATTCTTGAGAAATTCATTTCGACACAAATCAAGCCCCTTCGCTTTGGCCGTTCAAGAGGAGATGACAAGAGAGAGAAAACAATTTTTTTCCCCAATTTTTCTGTTTAAACATTACATATTCCATGCGATATATTTTATTTGATTTCTTTTAGTTACTCTCATCAAACTTAAAAGTACGAATAATTGCTATGCTCTTGTGCAGTATTTTATACACTAGTAGTTTTTTTTTTTTATTTTTAACATCAAATTTTTTTTTCGATTGAAAAGTTTGTATCTAGCAGGCCGTTCTAACAGAATGAAACAGAACAAGTTTGCATCTTTTCGTTATAAGTCAAAGCTAGATGGAAAAATTCTGGACTTCAAACAAGTCTCTTATAAATTCATGAAAATATTGATGATATTGATTATCTAAAAATTTGATATTGAAAATTATGTTGTCTCTTCGAAACTTTCCCAAACCCTTCCTAGGCATTGGAAAGTAATAAGGAAAAAAGCTATCTTTACTTTTTTACCCTTTTTTTTTCTTTAGAGACTAGAATGCCTTTTTAGGTTATTCAGAGAAAGACTGTTAGTCTGACACCCAGTGTCTCTGTAAAAATCATTATAGCTATAGTCAAATGTGATAAAGTTTATGTTTCAAAGTAGGAAATGCTTTTATAAATGCAATACGAAATAATGCACAAATGACTGTTTCAAACCACGAGTAAAACTGAATCACTTTAACACTCCTTTTGGAATTGTATGAACTTGTACGAGATTAAACGAGTTTAACCTTTTCAACATAAGTTTATATTTTAAAGCGACATAGTTGTTTGGCTTTCTTAGCTATTTTGGATTGGTTTTCCAATGGCTTTCGTTTTACAATCGTTGGGACGTTGTCTATTTTAGCGTATCTCCTAAAAGCTTCTTTCAACTTGTTAGTCCCGGTTTCCAGTACGGCAAACAGCTTATTTAGATAAAGTTGATAGTTTTCTGATGTATTTATTTTTAAAGATGAAATAGTCGGGCTAGCAAGCTCTTATCTTTTTAATAGGTTTTAATATGAAAAAAACACAACAATCTCATGTAACCGTTGACAGGTGAAAAGTGAATACAAAATGTTTCAGTTTGGAAAATAAAACGAAAATAGCAGTGCAACACCTTCAATCGAACGTTGAGACACTTTTTTCAAATTAGGATACATGCCTTCTATTTTGTGAAAAATTGCAGAAAAAAGCTAACTAAGCGGAAGATATTAAAAATATCAAATTAATTTTCTTTTTCCCCATTTTATCCTGAGTTCAGTATCTTATCAATTTTATCATCAAACAATCTGAAAGCTTGCTTAAATGGCAGCAAATGAAGTGTATGATTTATGTTTTATTAACGATGAAAAACTAACCTTTAATAGTCGAAGCAATGTTTATAAGCAGCACCGCTGGATGTACAAACTTCCGTCTGCTCACAGTATGCAGCATCCGTCTGGTAAACGATTCGTTTGCCGTACGTAAGCTCTAAGTTTTTTATTTATTTAATGCCGCAGTAGTCAGGCCATATAGCAAAAGGAATTGTTTTTATCGCCGTTAGATTTCCCAAGCTCCCCCGTGTAGCAACCTGTAGTTTGCAATATATTTCATATACTTCTATCGTTTCCTTTGCAAACACCCACAAACACCTGGAGCGGGATGCAATTTGTACCGCCACACCGTGCAAACATTTCTTTCATTTTAGTTTGCTGTGTGGGACCGACGAGCGCTCGTGGGAAAGGAGTATTTTCAATCTGCTGCTCAGCAAGGGCCGCCAGCTTTCTGTGCGCTCCGACTCGTTCTAGATAATTTAACGGGAATTGAAACGGGAACGGGGTTTTCGATTATTTTTGCTCATTATTATCGTCACCATCATCTGGCTGTGAAAGCTGGGGCGGGAACGGGATTAGGGATTAGCACACAACGTGCCTTTACTGGAGAATGCAGCGACAGCAAGCTCACTAGACACAGCACTGTTTGCTTAGCAGCTACTGGCAATTTTCCTGCAGCCTTTCTGCAGCCCTCCCCTGCTGCACAGGAAGTGGTGGAACCGGAAGCGATCTTTGACGAGGCACAATTTGGCCACATCCCGTGCGCGCTCCCTTTTTTATCGATACGATCCAACGCAACGAATGTCGGTTGTACGAGCACGAGATAAGAATGGCATCGTGGCTTCGTGCTGGAAGGATTACAATACCCTTTTTTTTGGGGGGGGGGGGCACGTCGCAGGAACGGGGAAGGTCGCTTATTCTCGCTTATCCAAAAAAACGTTCAATTTATTCGCACGGAAGGGAAAAGATGGAATTTGCGTAGCCATATCCGATGTGCGTTGTTTGCAGGCATCTTTTCTTTCTCCTTCGTTTTTGCAAACAGCCAGAACGAGCCACCGCACCGAGCCGAAGTGTTTCCATTTGCTAGGAATTGAACCATTGTCAAGGTGAAATTATGCAAACGGGTGTTGCCACTTGGTCGGCACACCGGCGGTACGTACAGCGAGCAGAACAAATGTGAAAGCAAACGCTCACGGGTGGGGACGAACTGCGAGTTGATGGTGCCACAAAGAACCCGCAGAAAGACAGCATTCCATCGCAAGGAGGAAACGCTCTGCAGAAGAAGAAAAAAACAGGTGAAAAGATATTCATGGTTGCTCCGACATAAACGTGACAGCAGACGGGTTAAAGTACGCGCTGTGTGCCATTAAATGCCAACCGTTGACAATCATTTACTAGGAAATGTATGCACCATAATTTATGCATTCCTTATGCGTGACGCTAAAATATATACTGAGCACCATTTTCAAAGAATTTTCAAGGACCATTCTAAAGGTTCTTGATTTTTAGGGAATTTGTATGATGAGTCTTGCACGACGTGATTCTTAGCTTCGATATGAAAAAAATTGATGAGGTTTGAAAAAATGATAAAATGAGAGATTATTTACTCAAAATCATATTCTAATTGTATCAAACACTGCAACAAATTTAAAAAATCGTCAACGAGTAAACACTATGTAAGCAATAAAAAACAATATAATAACTGCTGAAAGTTATGAGAATCGTTCACACTGTTTTCTCCTTCACACTACAATTAATCCAAACTTAAATTGATTATCGAACAGCTCAGCTCTTTCGACTGTTTGTCTAAAATTTTATGTACGAAAATGTTGCATGGATAAAAATTATTTATAAAGTTTTTATCAACACACATTTCATGACATTTTTCTAATCACTTCTTTTAATTATTTAAGGTATTTTAAGCATGTATGCTTTATTTTAACAAGTATTACCTTAATACAAATTAAAAAAAAAAAGCAATTAAAAAAATTTTTTTCGCATTAGAGCGTTCGCAACAAAGGTATTAACATAATCATATAAAAAATGTACCATTTGTAGCGTTTTAGGTTAACAATACAGCGTGAAAGTTTACCACCGAACAAAAAACAAATCAGATTATTTTTCCTCTTGCTTGTTTAGTAACAAAATGCACGCGGACCATACTTTTGAGCCGCTTATCCACAGATCAAACTAAGTTCAAACACTAACTGTACTGATGGAAAAGCCGATTTGGGTTGTTTTGATTCTATAAAATAGCAGTTTATCAAAACTATAGGCTCATCATAAATCATCACAAATCATATATTGCTCCCTTTTCACTCATTTAACATTCTTAAGCCGTGCCTCCCTCAAGGAAGCAGGTTGGGTCGATTTGTTTCTCACAAGGTGGTCCCTTGTAAAAGACCGCTCTACATATGTTATTGAATGTGCTTGAATTTGATTTCGTTTCGACAGCACACAAGCGAGAAACAGGTGAAGCAATAACTTTCACACTAAGCGAAAACCAATTTTTAGAGCACTTGCCCTTAGTTTCCTAGCAGGGAGGAGAAACGAGAAACGGAAGTTGCGGAAACCGTGCCACATGTGTGACTGGCGTACCTTTTTCGGCTGCCCTTTTGCCCAAGCCCACTCAACGCTACGTGTGCTCGCATGTGCTGATGCAAATATCATTCCTACTGCTAGCAGCTTTTCCAAGCTGCTGGAGAAAGTTTTGCTCAAAAACGATGTGCGGATCCGCAGGAATTCGTAGCGGCACGTTCACACCGACACCGGCCAGACCGGGTGTGCAAGAGACTCTTTGCGAGACTCGTTAAGAAAACGCTAGCGAAAAAAGGACCGACAGTACACAAATGCACACCGCACTTGCTGCTCGACGGTGTTTGAGTGTGAACCGGCGTGGTGGATGTGATAAAATCGCATCCTTTACAATATTTTACATTCCATTCTTCGCTCACACTCTCAGGCGGGATGGTGGAAGCACCATTCAGAATAGTTGTAAAATTCTTAACCATTTTGGTTTTGCTGTTGTTCTGGCCCGTAAGATGAGCCGTGTCTGTGGCGTCGGTCGGTCGGGTGGAAATTTAAATAATGGACAAATTGCTTCAAATGCCTCCCCGTGTGTAGGAGTTTGGGCAGGAAGACCGTTTAGTGCGCACCCTTGTGGGGGGGGGGGGGGGGGGGGGCATTGGTGGCATGTGCCACTTGCAGGGCAGGAAGGCATGATGGAATAACAATGAGCCGGTTGCTGCGTTGCATTCGTTTGTGGTTGTGGTGGAAAGCTTTTCACATTTTCGCGAGAGGATGGCGGTTATGAGCGTCCGGGAAAAACTTTGCGCGCTGAATGAACTAGACGCGGAGAGGTAGATAAAACTTAACACTAGATGGAAGATAGCGTTGCTTCGATAAACTTTTACAGAAGAACCACTTTTCAAGGATATTGTACTGATTTTTGTACTGCTCTCGAAAGAAGATTGTAAAGCCATCGGTCGAAGCTTTTTTGTTTCTGAACTCGAAGCTACTTTATTAAAGAAATTTGTTTTTTATATTATTTTTTAAGTTCTGATATCGCAGATATCTTATGGTGATTCATGAGAAATTCGATAACACTTTGCATTTTAAAGTAATTGGTCATTTTCAGCCAAATAATTGTCAGTAAAATTCTAGAAAGCTTTAAATGCTTAACGAAACTATTTGTTTATCCTTAAATGAGAGCTTACAAAAGGAAAATTATTTGTATAAATGCTCTTAGTACAATATAACAATTATAATAAATTGTAAGTCATATGGAACTTAACTCCAATTGAACAAATGCAATCCAAGCAGGGCCTTAACTTCAAACTGTCTGTAACTAGAATAAGAACGAAAAATTAAAATAAAGACTAAAGGATTAGTGAAATTTCGTTTGTGCTTTACATTTTACGCATTTTGTTTCAAAAGTTACACAAATTCACAAACCTTTGATGTAAACTATCTCATTGCTTTATTTTTATAACAATTGATTTTATTTATAACAAAAAGATTAGAACGAGAAGTAATATATTGAAGTAAAATTAAAAATACATCGATGAACTAATATCTTTCTAAAAAAAAAATTTTTTTCTCATTTTGTCAAATGTGATTATTTATCTTTTGTTTTTTTGAGAAATAATTCAATTGCTTCACAAACTTTGTAGCTGAAATATAATTAAAATACAACCAAAAATGAAATTTATATTTTTTTATTCGGTAGTAATGGCCATGCCGTATTGCTTAAAATGAAATTTATATTGAAGGACAAAATGAAATGAAATTTATATTGAAGGAAAAATAGAAAGTAAACCGCAATTGTAACATTCTTATGTTGTGCTTCTTACATGAATCAAATTTCCTTCGCATAATTCACGAGAAAAGCTCGATTGACTAAAGCCAAAAACAATAAGAATCTTCTCGATAAAACTCAACCAGCATATTGGTTCGCACGATAAATCGGTTGCACGCTACAGTTTCAACGAGCAGTAGCACAAAGGGCATGTGCTTGCTATGCGAGACAAGGGTTACGATTTTTCCCACGTGTTCGTTCACTTCGCGTGCAAGAAGCGGAAGAAGGTCCATGAAACGTATGGAATATACTTGTCGTATAGGTAGTAAGAATATCTGCCTACCAAGCGTACTTGACGTCGGCCAGAAGTAACATTAACCGAAACCCGCACAAATCCAAGCGATATGAAATGAAATCTATCAGCCTCCGTTGGGAAAGCACGCTGTCGCTTTTGATTTTTACCCACTCGTCCCCAGCGCCGGCAATCAAACGCAAAACGGCCCGATGTGCACGTGGCAGCAATTTTACATCTTCATCACATTGCCCGACTGGCGGGCGTTCATTTTACGGTCCCCGACCCACGTTCCTAACCGTTTGCCATTTCTGCCTTCTGGCCTTCTGTCTTCCACAGCACCATCAATCCGATACTGTACAACGTGATGTCACATCGGTACCGGGTCGCATTCCGTGAAACTCTCTGCGGACGGCGGCGTGGCTTCGGTGCCGGTTTTGCACGCGATCAGTCCAGCTTCCGGGAGACGACGATCGACGTGAACACGGCGGGCGGCGGTAACGGGGGCGGCTACGGCTACGAAAGCTCTCGACTGGTAAGTGTGTCTCTACTCGTTTGGTGATGTGAGCGTGCGTGTGTCCGTTTATTATTGCGCAAGCAACAGTCTCAGCCGGTGTGAAGGATATCCGCGTGCTAGGAAAGCTCACAGCAATTGCTATGAAATTCTCGCGAGGGCATGTTTTAGATAATTAGCAAAAAATCCGCTCCGGAAAAAGCTGCACGAAAATGCCAAACGTTTACAATCTACGCTAATTAAAGTGCGCCCCCGTGTACTTCGTTGTGCGGGGTGAAATGGGCAACGCTGCTTATTGAAGGATCGATCTAGATAATTTCACAAAAGCGTTACAAATTCTTTACATTTTAGAATATTCTCAGAGCGATTTAAAAAGCTTAAATATAAGACTCCATTTTCTTTCTACCCTTGAACAGAGTTGATTGGGTAAAACAATTTGTTTCAAAGCTTTACCAATTTGAAAACCAAACCAAACTTTCGAAGACTAAGAAAGGGACAAAAGTTTAAAAAAGAATATTTTGTACACATTTCTGGACAGCTATACGGAGGGTTAAGAAACCATGACCCCCGCAGAAACAAATAAAAATGATATGAGGTTCAAATGTACGGCATATTTTATTAGGTATGATTTTTAATCTATCAAAGACTTGTAGAAGCAAAATATTTGAAGGGGTGGGCTAGATAGCATGGGTAGATGGCATAAGCTTAAGTAACAGCACTTATAGTAATGGTTTAATGGTGGAAATAATTTTGAGTTTATTTCAATTATTGAAAAACGAAAAATCCTGTGATTTACACATTTACCCTAAAATATTGCTAAAATGTTGGATTTTATTTACATGATTTGATGTGACCATTTAAAGAGATAGGTATTTTAAAGGCTAAAGGCTATGTACATTCCTTTAAAACATTCAAAACATAATTAAAATACTTTTATCAAATACTTTCGCTAGAGCAGTGCGTAATAAATATTACCATTTCGCTTTTTAAAAGTCGATAGTTGAACGAAATTTTAAAGTCTACGGTAAACTCAAACGTAGTTATAAATAACACGGCTGCCAGCATGTCGCGCTACCAACCTCACCCACTTGGCTCTGCGATTACGCTCCAGTTTACGCAAATTGCAATGTCCACATGTAGCGTTAATTATCCTAAAAGCAGATTAACACATTAGCACCGAGCGGCAAGCTAATTGAGATGTTTTACCATCGACCAGGCACAACCAACGATTATGAACGTACGGCCGGAAGCGAACAGAACTTTTCGTTGAAAGTGTGGCTCTCTCGATTGGCGTTGAATGTACGGATGGTTGTGGCATCTGTAACTGCTACAAACGTACAGTTACTCCCAAAAGTGAAGGTACAGTCTCGATTTGCCCGTTTAATCTTTTTTTTTTTCTTGGTCAATTCTCATCACAGCCACAAAATTCTACAGTCCTGTGATAGAGGAACTTGTTACACACTAAATAAACCCCTTAGTAGATTTTCATATGCCAAGTAGGCTTAGTTCTAAGCCATTACCTAAAAAAACGCCATATAGAGAACTCATAAAAGTCATAGTACACGATGTAAACTATGATTAAAATAGATTTAAAGACCGTCTTTTAATATTTTCTTTCGCCTCCTTTGGCATCAATAACGGCTCTGAAGCAACGAGACATCGAATTAACTAATTTTGTAGTTAATTCAGGTTCGATATTTTCCCAAAACTCTTGTTAGTTTCGCTTTTAGGGTCACTCTGGCTCGCCGGGTGACTTTTTTGGAGCTGGAGTTTTACTTCACGCCACAAATGTTCGATGGGATTTAGATCTGGTGACTCTGGCGATGTTTTTAGCTGTTTGAGGACATTATATTGCAGCCATTCCTGCATTTAGCATTGTTATCCTGCTGGTAAAAGAAAAACTGCTGGAAGTCGCTGTTTTGAAAAACTTTCTTAACGTCGTTTTAAAGATGTTTATGTTACACATTTTTTATAACTAATAAAAACTCCACTGTTTTGTTGCTAACGCAAACTACTGTTTAAAAAAGTGATTTTCTTTTAAAAACTTTTTTTTTCCATTTTGTGCACAACCCACCCCGCCAGTACCAGCCGTCAATCGATTGTGACGGTTAAATGCTTCGCCAGGAAATGAAACCGTAACGTAAAACAGACCGCCTGCACCGACTCGCGAAATGGCCACGCGTCGTGTTGTTGTTACTGGCAAGTGATGGTTTGGAAAATTGAATTTAACAATGCCACCGCTAGCGGACGATTTACCCGACCGGCACCGTTCTCGGGCTCGGGCTGCGAATTGCTATGTACTTTGCTGTCCCTTTCTGGAAACCCCTTTGATAAGAAAACAACTTTTCTGGCTTTCTTGGAAATCAGTTTACATCAGCTTTTTTTTTTGTAGAAAATCGGTGTTTTCTTACCCATAATTCAAACCCTCTGCTTGTTTCGCTGAGGGGTTAGCTTTACTTAAAAAGGATTACTATTTTAGACTCTCGGCACCGTAGCTGTCGGTGGCAAGGGCGATAAGTTCAAAACGACATTTTGCTGCCTTTATTACGCACTCCGATTTTGCTATGTGATAGCCACAATTGCTCCGTTCGATGTTCTTTTGTTGAGTTTTTTTTAGCTGGTAATATATTGTGTGGAAAATGGTTAATACAAAACGAGAGCCAAAAAAGCAGGGTGGTTTAAAATGATGAAATAAAAGCACAGATATCGTTTTTTTTATTCGGTAGTAACGACCGTAACGGCGGGGCGGCTCAGTGGTCTCATGAGCTGCGGCATAGGACTGTTTCATACGTTCGAGCCTGAACGTTGCATTGAATCCCGTTCGGACCGCTGCCGCTGCTTCCCATACGCAGAGATTTAATAATCTTAACAATTTTGATATGGGATGGGGTCTTTCAGTCACAGAAAGAGCCAAAAAAGGCACAATAGTACTTTGCTTATAGGCCTTTACCCTATTGGGTTGTTTTGCCTCAAAACAAAGAAGAAAAACGGCCGTATTGCTAGTTATCCATTAAATGAAAAAAATCAGTGAAGGTTTTGGTTTCTTTTGAAACCCTGTTTTAAAATAATTGAACAAGCGTTATAAATACTGAGCTGACGCTTTTATTACAGTAACAAAACTAGGATAATATTTCTGGAATACAATTCATACTATTGCTAGACTGACTGTCTCCACTCCCTTTTACTGGAAGCTATGTAATTGTATCACCACAGGAAGAAATCGATTACGTATCATATCACTAAAATATTACACTTGAACGCCTTTCGCTCTGATGATACTGATATCCCTTGAATCCGAGCAAATCCCCTTTACTTTCGCAATTCCTTTTTCTACAGGTTTGTTACACGATACCGCCTTTCCCCGAGGGAAACAGCTTCGCGAAATCGCAAGCGGAGCGGTTTTGTTTTCCTTACCATCGGTCGGCAAGCTTAATTTAAACAGCCAAACAACACAATAGAATAAAACCCCAAAATGCACGTCAAGCATTGCGGGGAGCCGTTTTGTGAAAATTAAACGACAAAAATAGATGTTTTGTGCAAAGAAAGGGTATCATTAAAAACAAAGTTTCAAAACCAAGCCATCGGTTTTGTGGTATACTGTGTAAAAATGGAACAAAAAGTTTGACAAATATTCGAACCAAAAAAGCACTCATCCTCCCGGTAAAACTCAGTAATGTTTCTTGTTTTGTTTTGTTGGGGAAAAGTGCTTCTCCACATTTGCGCAACCATGTTCGATTCGGAAACCTTTCAACGTAGAGGGCACACAGCTTTAAAGCAACCCCACCCGGTTGATGATCCTTTGAACCGCAAGCTCGCGCACGGTCTGAAACTTTTTTATTCCGACCAACAAACCCGTTTCGGGTAAGAACACAACCTTAAGGTGGTTGATTCTTGGAGTGCTTTTTTTTTGACCCTGCTGGTTTTTTTTCCTGCAGAATGCTTTGGGTTGTTTAAAATAGACACGATGAAAAAACTTTCCAGCCCCATCCGAAGGTATTTGGTGCCTGCGAACTGCCGGCACGTAGGTTCGATGTTTGCTTGTGATGAAATATGAGTACAACTGGCAGACTGTTTGTAGATTAATTTCACTTTTCCCCTCCTCCCCCCCTCCATTTGCAGCTGCGTGCCCGGTCCATGATGCAGTCGAAACGGTCGCGCTTTCGGGGCACGCTGCACGCGAACAACAGTGTGCGGTACAGTGACAACTGCATTCGCCGCAATTCGCTGCAGGTAAGCTAGCAGTTTCTCTCCTGTTTTTCTTTTTTTGCTTTACAGTTTTTTTGGTCCAGTCGGCAGAGTTTGCAAAAGTCATTTCCCATCGGAATCGGACGGATGAACGCAACGTCTGTGCAGCGATTGCCGGGAGAAACATACGATCTGCCCGCCCATACACTGAGCTCATTTTTCATCGTGTAAATCAAGCTTTGGAAATACCGTCCGTCCTAGGAATCGCCGAACCGAACTCACCCTCCAACCTCGCGATGACTGTTCCATTCCATTCCATTTCATTAGCGTTCGATGATAAGGATCACCGTTTCGGTCTGCAGCGACGTGCACCGATTGTAGGCACCCGCTAGCGGTTGAACAGCGTCTCGGTTCTGCTCGGTTTAGTTACCGCTGACCTACATCAGCACAGGGCTGTCCGCGTTGGTTGCGTTCGTTCGATAGTTCT
>KB672175.1:1343258-1375941 GCA_000349105.1 Anopheles epiroticus | reverse complement strand
TTAACGAGATGTTCAGCGTCAGCGAAAAAAAAAACCAGGGAAAAACGGCAACCGTAATGGGATGGAATGGGTTGCACGCGTTTGTTCCAACGTGATGCATTACGCTCACAAACGAACTATTGCTATTGTATCAATTTGATTGCTAGCTTGATTACGAAACGATGCAGACAAACTACAACACTTTTATTGACTACCGCCAGCGAGGTAATGTAAGCGTTTCCCTCTTCCACTCTCCCGTTTAAGAACCACGCGCCCCTGAGCATCATAGCCCGCCGGACCAACAGGCACCGTGTGTCGGACGTACACAGTAAGCACACGATATTTCAACCGAGGGAGAATAAATGTGTCCTTACGTTAATCCCCTCAATCAGCATCCCCGGTGTGGGGCACTATTCCCTCCGGGGCTCCCTCCATCCAAATGTATTTACCAATGGTGCCCCTTAATCTTGACCGATGTGCCCTCGCCTGCGTGTACGGTACGGTTACAACACCTGCTCTAGAGCTTTCCCGATCGAATTGGTTTTCACTTGCTTTCCGCTCGATTTGGATCGAGTTCCGTCCAGCGATGACAGTGCCAACAGATGTCATTACAACCAGCGGAAAGGGTGGAAGGGTTAGGGAGGTAGGGCTTGCTGGTCGTGAGATGCCAGCCAGCAGTGGAATTTGAACCGCTGCACATTGGGCAGTTGCCGGCCTGAAGTTCCCAAAGTACAGACACTTAAATATCACAATGAAATTCAATCAAATGCAATCATTTTATTTTTTGTGAAATGTTTAACAAACTGATAAGTGTGGCTTCGTTTAGCGAACGTTGGCAATTTGCTGGATTCTGCAGTAACGGCGTAACTCGACTCTATTCGCCATTCAATGTCAGCATTTTTTGCACAACGCATCGACGCTCGGCGGTCGTTTTTTTGCAGTTTTCAGTTTATTTCCTAGTACTAGTAATTGAAAACTGATTGCCAACAATCATAATTAACTGCGCAACGTACTTTATGCTTTTATTGTTGAAAAGTTTCGTTGAGGGTAGAGAAATAATACTGCTCAATTAGTGCATCCGGTTGGAACAGAAAATAATTTAATTACTTCTTTTGTGTTTTAAAATCAAAAAACAATGCAATATGGAAATGGTTTTTTTATCGAATGAAAAGGATCGTTTGATGCATAGCGTCGGATTTAAATAACACGATAGTGTTTGCAATCTAGTCTAATACAGGGTTTTTCACGATGTAACACAACTGTCCGAATGATTAACACAACCGTTCGCTTCAACGACACAACAGTCTAACACTGGTACACATATCGACCGGTCCCAGCAGCGCGCCTCCTTCGATTAACACAATTGTCGTTTTTATATTGAACAAACGTCAAATTTTCCGGCGCGTTTATATTTTTCTCTTGTACACGCATTTGTGTATCTTACTTTTTTCAATTGTTCAGTTTATTGATGTGCAGGTGATTTCGGTGATTATATTTTTTACACTGCAATTCTATGAATTACAGATTCATCTCGTCCTTGCGCTTGATTTGACGTTTGTTCAAATAAAAGCAACAATTGTGTTAATAAAAAGAGGCGCGTTGCTGGGACCGGTTGATTTCTGTACAAGCGGTAAACTGTTGTGTCGTTCAAGCGTGCGATTGTGTAAATCATTCGGAGAATTGTGTTACACAGTGAAAAACCCCTGTAAAACCCCGAAACTCTGTGTCACGAACTCTGCTGGACATAAGGTACTGGGCGTCGCCATTGTTAAAGCTAGAAGCTTAGTAGTAGCAATCACACTAGAATGGTGCTAAAGTTCTTATTTAGATTATATGCTGACTAGTTTTGCAATTATTTTTCATACCCCTTTTACACCTTGTTCGTCTTGTAATAATTCAATTTTAATGTGCCATTAACCACACTACCATGCATATCCATAATTTAAAAAAAAGTGTTGTTAACTGTACCTGTTACTTAAGTGTAACTTAACTGTAACCAACGCACAAAAAGACAGCGTTTAAATATTTAAATTATGTCGTCTAAATAAACTAATCTTCTGACTTTCGAATGCATGACGTCTAATAAGGTGTGCCTAATGAAGCTAACGTGGATTCGGAGTTACGTGGTATTGGAAATTTCACACCGCCCTGGTCAATCTCACCTAATTTGACGCATCAATTGGCTTAAGAAAATCATATTTACGTTTTTGGAAACGTTTTGCAGCAATAAAGTCATTAAAATGGACAAATATTCTGAACCAATTCAACGAAATAGATTATGAACGAGCTACTAAGAAAAATTTACAGCTATTACTAAGAAAAATTTACAGATTTGGGTAGCAGTTTTGCTGTAAGTGGTGTAAATAAGCGGTTTCTCCCCAGTCCCCATAAAAGATAAAAGACCTTTTTCTATCTACTTGTCCGACTGTGTTCATACCTTCTATAGGGAGGCACTAGCACCAGCCAGTGAGTGAGCTTTTAAAATATAAAATATACAAACATTAAACATAAATGCCCAAACCATTGCTTTGACTATGACAATAATCGAACGACAGCGTTGAGATCTACAACTTCTCCGCCTTCCATGAGCCAAGAGTAATCTGTGTTGCTTGAATCCCCTTAAATTCCCCACACTGTATGTGTGTGTGTGTGCTCGTACGTCTTCTGTCTCAATCTTCGCCCCAAACTTCCCTCCCAACAGGAACCGTACACAGCTGGAATGTAATAAATGTTTGCTAATGGACACCATTGGCCCAAGGTTCAGGAATTGATTGGGTGTCACACACGTTTTTAAGCCTTGTGTCTTCCTCCTGCACGATTCCGTCGGTTCGTTACAACCCCTACCCGGCCCTTAAACCCTGCTGCTCCCTGCGATGAAGTGTGGTGTGTCTCTTTGCGGCCTTCCGATTCCTTTCTTCTGATTGTTTGTCGTTCCAGCGTATGCACCCAGTAGCAAACATTGTAACAAAATTCCTTACCTCCAGGGATGAGCGGTGCAATCGGTGCAAAAAGGCCACGGTGTGATAATTAATATTATTTCCCCTCCTCCCCCCTCCCCCCCTTGTCTGAATCCCCCTCTTTCGACAGATTGGCAACATGCCCAGCAGCCGGAGTTCGCTGTCGCCCAACCTAACCACCGACGTCGTGGTGATGCTGGAGAACAATCTCAACGGGCGGCCCCGTTGCTACACGACGTCCGCCACCACCCTGGCCACGAACGTGGTGTCCAGCAACTCGACGGTCACAGAGAACAGCTTCAAGGTGCCGCTGATAAGCATTGACAAGTCGGACCGATACGTTTGCCCACCGCTGACCAGCAGTCCCAGTGGGAGCTGCACAAGCATCGAGCTGCCGGTGCCGGCCACCAACGCCGGTGGTAACAGCAACAATAACAACAGCACTGTGTGCAACAATAGAAACTATGGCGATATGCCAGTAGCGGTGGCCCCAGCACCAGCGCCGGATCAAGGGGCAACGTCTTCACCACCGGCCGTTACGATAGTGTTGGAAGAGGACACTTGCCACGCAGCAGGATGGGCTGGGGATGGGCTGCAGGCAGACGAGCAGGTGCAAGACGATCGAGCAACGAATGAACCGTTGCAACACGATGAAACCTCCTGTCAAGAACCTGTCACGCTACCAACGTTCCACTATCTTCATCATCATCCCGGTCTGCTGCAGCAACGGTGTGGCGAAATGGATGAGGTGGTGCTGCTGACCGATACGAAGCCAGAGACGTGCATTTAACAGTGCCGCAGATAGGGCAGGATGAAGGACGTCCCCGGTGAAGAGTGTAAGACGCGATGAGGCATCAAGGAAAGTGAGAGAGAGAGAGAGAGAGAGAGAGAGAGAGGGGGAGAGAGAGACATTACTCAGACTTGAAGGTGCGCGCAGGTCACGCTTGGCCCGGGCCGATCACAGCTAGCACGTGCCACCAGCGTACAGGGTGGTGCATTCACACGGGTCCAACCCAAAGGCCGACCGGACGAGAATGTCCACTGTTTAGTTAATAGAAAAGTAACAGAAGAAACGGTCACATTCTACCACGTGCAGATAAACCGGTCGGTCGCTGGCTAACGAACCGGAAGCGAGCCAATCCAGTGTGATGGATGTGAACAAACCACCCACCCCCGCCCGATGTACAACAATGTGATGAAGAGCTTACTCTATATAGAACCCCCTTTACCCCCATTACCCCTCTAGCCCCCTGTTACACTCTTTATTAGCTGTTGTTATATTAGTTTAAAGCAAGCTAATCTTTTCAAGACGTTGATGAATGAGGAAGTACTTTAAGCAGCGAAAGGAAACAAGGTATCTAAGTTTAATACGACCTTGCTTGAGGATGAAAACCGTAAAAAAAACCGAAACTAGCCAAACCTACAAAAACAAAACAGGTGTAAAAAGTAAAAGAGTTACAACGTTAGGATAAAATAAAGCAAAAAGGAAAACGAAAGCAAAGAAAGCGAAACGAAACGAGTGAGGGAAACTTATGGTACAAACAGCTAGAATTGTTCTTAAACAGAGAAGAAAAAAATACTAACCGTAAACAGTGTTAACCGATCAGCTAACGAATGTTCTTTTGCGAACACGGGTTTAGTTAGAAATTTAATTCATCTGAGAGATAGGGTTTGCTTAACTATTTGTTCATTTCATTGCCCAAATTAGCCATTAGAAGTCGTTACGTTTGCCCCCCCCCCTCCCACACACCGTCCCAAAGACCCAAAAACGCCATTGTTGAAACGAAGCATTTCTCCGCAGTGCCGACAACTTTTCTTCCACTTCCGGCTGGTTGTGACGTGACCCACCTTCCCTTCCCTGTGTTTTTGTTGTGGCTCATTTTCCTAAACATTTATCCCAAAAAAGCAGGCAAATGGGCAAACAGTGGCTGACAGGAGATAGGAAAATGGAACGCTTTGGAAAGGTGGATTGTACATGAAAGGAGAGATGCCCACCGTTCGGATGCGTTCAGTACGTGGATGAGGAACGCCTTCCGGTAAATTTCTCAAAAGCATCGTCGATGCCAGACAAGCAGACGGGAGCGTAAAAAACGCACGGAATATATACTCACCTAAACTGTAGGGGTGGCGAACACACCACGGGTACTCTTTGAAGGATGATATGTTTGTTGTATAGCGAGAAGATAAATAAAAAGTTTAAGATTATTGTACTGGTTCGGGGTTCCTCAGTTGCTTCCGCTTTTCTTTTCGGGCTTCTTTTGGACAGGAATCCTCTTGGCTAATTTTGGCACGTGCGTGCGGTAAGTTCGGGAGAAAGTTTGTTTCTCCGCCTCACACTTTTTGTTCGATGGGTTTCAGGATGAAAACTTCTGGCCCATGGTTGGACGGCGAGCGTTACATGCCGAGGAACTGCTGGTAAAGCCGGTAATGTCTATCAAGAGGATAAAAAAGCTACTGTGTCCGGAAAACCGAAGAAGAGCTAGGCTGCGAGCGGAAACGGCAAATCCTACACCAGCAGAGCAACTTTATTGATTTCCGGTCCGTTAAGTATGGTGAGTGGTGTCATAACTTGTGGCTTACCATCATCACACCACCGCCCCACGCCCCATCGTTGGTCACTTGACACGTGGTGAGATGATTCGGTTTGATAGCGGAAGTTGGAAAGATGATTGTTACAGACCGTATATTCTGTTTTTGTTTGAAACCTTTACCTTCATTTAATGAGCACGACGTGTAGATATGGAGCAGGTTCGTCGGTATCGTCGGTTTATCATCCTTTCCTGAACACACGTTCATAACGTTTGAATCCGCAAGCATTTGGTTGTTTTTCCAAAGTCTTTACGAAGGAGTTTTTCAAGCGTGCTGAAGATAGAACTTCGTTCTTCCCACCTAAATTTGGGCCTTCCAAATCTTCTCTATTTTTCTGTTCATACGGTCGTCCGGCTTCATACGAGTAACAGGGTCAGGTGAACGTTTTACTAATCGCACAGCTCGTCACTGTAGCCAGCTTCTTTGGGAATTACTTGTGCAAGTTGTGAAATGATCGGCTAGCAGCCAGTAATCCTTGCGCAGATACTCTGCCGCATGCTTAATTGTTTGGTAGGCTCCTGAATCCTTTCCTGGTTTCCGCTGGTTTCCGAATCATTTCGAGTCTCGGTTGGCCCTTTGTATAAACCACAATTGTTGTTCTGATATCTTCTCCAAGATTTGCCGAATTGTGAAGATCTGGTAAGTGTTCGATTTGCCAATTTCGGTAATTGTTTTCGAAAGTTGCTTAATGTAGATTCAGCATATGGGGCAAGTTGATCCTGAATCAGGGAGAATATTTTGTAAGCAGTATTCAACACCTTAACGGCCCTGTAGTTGTTGCTCCATTACCTCTACACCAAGATGGCTCCATTACCTCAACTAGATTTGATGAATTTCATTTTCTAAACGTTTTTGACAAGTTTAGCTGCGATTCCGATGATAGAATTATCCAGACCGACCGCGACAGGGGTCGGACCAGAGTGAGATACAAATTGAATCGATACCGGAATGGTGTCACTAATAACAATTTAACTATAACAGAACTGAAATAAAATATATTGCTACAACAAACATGTTTGAAGTCTCACTTCGAAGCAGAGAACACAATTTATTGGTTATAGTTGCAGTTGCAAATTGACAGAAAGCAATTCCACACATACTGTAAAAATCATGGCATTTTTTTTTTGTTTCATTATTTTTGTCATTAAGTGATCTCTGATCCAACAACTTAAACCATGATCAAAACCCAAACACCACAAACAAATCATTATGCACCAACCAGTTCAAGTTTTGTTTCCTACCGCACCAGCATTACAAACACATCTGAGAACAAGTCAGCCGTTGATGTTTTGTCCTGCAGTTGGATGTTTCATCGCTATGATGGTAGGGCAACAAAAAAAGGTTCATTAAGTTGGTCAATATGATGAAAAAGAACAAAAATCATTGATAATTGAAAGCAAAGAGAATATATGACAAAGTTACTAATCTAGCAAAGATTGTACGTAGCCGCTTAAGACGGGTCAATTTCTATCCTCTGGATGCTACAAGATGTAGCTGTACGTTCGAGCGCTCACTATGATACTTATCCACGTGGAACTGGTCCACGTTTTGGAGCGCAAACTGGAACGATGGTGGCTGCAGGTTATTGTTGTTGTCACCCGCGAACGATTCCTTGCGACTGCGACGATACTTTGGTCCGAGGGCGACGATAGCATCCTCCAGTCCTAATTCGGCAGCGGCAAGGAAATACTTCTTCGCCAGCGAACGACTCGGGCGCAAACCGCCGAACCCACGTGCATGAAAAACGCCAACATTGAAGATGGCTTGCGGGTGACCTTGTTCCGCTGCCAACTGGTAACATTCCAAGGCCTAAAAGAGACGTTACTGTACATTGTGACTCTGCAAAACAGTAAAACAGCAACAGAGCGTTGCTCGCTAGCGATACTTACCATACGCATATCCTTCGCTATGCCGTAGCCCTGCTCGTAACAGATGCCAAGATTGAACGCGGCACCGGCATGCTGATGGCTTGCGCCTAGCTTCAAATGGGAAACGGCAGAAGCATATTCTCCCAGCTCCAAATTCCGACAGCCCAACTGGTACTCGATCTCACCAAGGACGGACACAAGGTTTTTGAACGCACCGTCGACCGTATCTGGTTGTTCCACGGGTTTCGTTGGTTCTTCGCCCGCTGGTCTTCTATCACCGAGGGTTGCAAACTCCTCGCTTGGTGCATTGACGGAAGGTTTCGTTTCATTGTTCACTTGAAAAACGAACCGTTGCACCTCACTCTGATGTCTGTCGGTGTAGTCGACGAAATCGTGCCGACCATGAGGGACGAACGGTGCAAACAGTTGCACCAGAGCGTTCCCGTGCTGCTCCTTTCCCGACGCGGACGATCCATTCGAGATGGAAGGGAACGGAAGGGGCGCTGTAACGCCAGTACCAGTGCGCAAGCCAAAGTACTGGGCAAGCGCCTCACAATGACGGGCCGAAAGACGACGCTGCTCCGACGCGGCAAGAAGCAACTGCGAGGGTACGCAACGGGACGGGTTATCAAACGGCTGATTGCGACGATAAAGACAGAGCAGCTGGCTTGTGTACCATCCGCAGATAATGGCGCTGGTCTAAAAAAGGAACCCCAGATAAGCATCTTATCGAATGTTTGCGAATTTGTTTACATTTTTCAAAGACTGGACCTTTTTTTTCCATTTTCCATCCTCTTCCGGATGGACTTGTCTAATCGGAATGAGTCAGCAGGTTTAATTGAACTTACCCATGTTATAGCACCGAGCCAAGAGTGTTCGAACGGTGTCTGGGGGAATTCCTTCCGCCGGGTGCCTTCGCGATCCGACTGCTTCGAGCCTGTGCCATACTCCTGTTCCGCCCGATCGCCGAGCTGGTTCGGACGAGCAGTGTAGAGCAAGCAGTAGCGTCGACCGTTCGCTTCATGATGTTCCCGAGCTCCGGTACTGTCTTCCGGCACATTTTCACCGCAGAACCGTTCTCCGGATCCACAGTTCCAAGTGCGCCGGATCTCTAGTACATGGGCTGTCTTGTCGTACACATCGCGTATACGGCGGGAAACATATTTCCACATCGCTTGCTGCACTCACTGCTGCATCGACGATTAGTGAGAGACGCACCGTTCCAAACTGCGACCCAGAGATTAGCTTTGTGTTCCTGGGAACAGGTAGAAAACTGTGTAGAAAAAGTGGCTTTTCGTGGAGCGAGCGGAGAAAAACAAACGCGGAATATGTCTGTTGTTTTTCTTTCACTTTTATGGCCTTGCAGTTTGACGTTTTGCGCAGATGTCAACACATGACCAAGTTTCTTCGTTCAGTTGCGTGCCGGGTATTCCTCCATTTGACAGCGATACACAGCTGTCAAACACAAAAGAAACGCGTCCGGGTATATGTGCAAAAGAGTTCAGAAAGTGCTTGCAAAACAAAAACAGTCGTGCCGTTTTTTGCTGAGAAAATAAAGATATGGGCCGGAATACTGAATCAGATGGCTCAGGTAAGTGTTCGACAAAACGGAAATGAAACAAGCTATATAGGTATGGAAACTGTTTGTTTTTCGTTTATTCTCATGTGAATGAACCAGGGTCGGAGTCTGGATCAAGCCGAGGCAGCCCAAGCCGAAGCCGCAGTAACAGCAGAAGCCGAAGTCGTAGCGGAACACCTCAAGTAGCGCCTACGCCGGGCTTCTCGTTGGAGCATCATGATTCACCGTAAGCTTTAACTGTTAATGTGGAATCCAATTTTTTAAACATTATGCTTATTATACAGGTCCTACTCGCCCAATCAGCGCTCACGCTCCGGTACACCGACGCAGAATAGAAGCCGATCAAATTCGGCCGGTTCACAGCGTTCACGATCCGGGTCAGGTGCACGGTCACGCTCCGGTAGCCGGTCCGGTACACCAGGTAGTGCACAAAAACGAAACAGTAGATCACGCAGCGGGTCCGGTTCGCCAGCCGGTTCACATCGGTCCGGTTCCGGTTCGAGACATTCACGCTCGCGCTCCCGCTCACAGGGCTCGGGTAGTGGAAGATCGCGCAGTGGTACTCCACAGAACCGTTCCGGCAGTGGAACACCGGTCAACCGCTCGCGCAGTGGTTCGGTTGCATCCGGTTCGCCAGCCTCACAGCGTAAATCCCGTTCCCGGTCACGCTCGGTACGTTCCGGTTCGGCACGTTCCGCACGCAGCCGGTCCGGATCCGTACAGTCACCGGTAAATGAAAAGCGCAAACGTGCTGTTTTGAGTGATTCCGACTCGGATGAAGGTGCCAAACTGGAAGCAAAAAAGAAAAACAAGCTCATCGACACCGATTCCGAGGAAGAGGCTGGTTCTACAAAGGGCGGAGAAGCGAAGGGAAAAGACGTCACCGCTGATGCACTGTTCGGTGATGCGGACGACATCAGTTCGGATGAAGCCGGTGGGGATGAGTCGGGCCGCGAGCGAGATGAGCTGGATGATCTGGAGGATGAACAGCGCAAGCAGGAGCAGGCAAGGGATCGGTCGAGATCGCGCAGTCGTAGTCGCAGCCGTAGTAGAAGCCGGGACAGTGATCGCCGCTCGTCCGATGAGGAAGGCAATCGGGACAGGCTTGCGCGCTGGGAGGAACCGAAAGAGCCCGAACCGGAACCGGAGCCAATCCCAGAGACACGTATCGATGTGGAGATTCCGCGTATCGTGACGGAGCTTGGGCGGGACATTCATTTCGTTAAGCTACCTAATTTCTTGTCCGTGGAGACGCGCCCGTTCGATGTGGACACGTACGAGGACGAAATCGATGAGGAAGAAACGCTCGACGAGGAAGGTCGGCAAAGGTTGAAGCTGAAGGTTGAAAACACGATCCGCTGGAGGAACAACATCGACCGGCAGGGCAATGCGCAGCGCGAAACGAACGCTCGCTTTGTAAAGTGGTCCGATGGCAGCATGAGCCTGCACCTAGGGTCGGAAATATTCGACGTATACAAGCAACCGCTGCAGGGCGACCATAACCATCTGTTCATCCGACAGGGTACGGGTCTGCAGGGACAGTCCGTGTTCCGCACCAAGCTTACCTTCCGGCCACATTCGACCGAATCGTTTACCCATCAGAAGATGCTCATCTCGTTGGCGGATCGGTCGCAGAAAACGTCCGGCATCAAGATCCTCACGCAGGTCGGGTTCGATCCGGATGCGGACCGCAAGCAGAATCTCAAGAAGGAGGAGGAAAAGCTGCGCATGGCGATGAGGGCAAAGCAAACGTCTTCCAAGCCGAAACGTGGGCGAGACTCAGGAGCGAGCGCTGGCAATGCGTACCACCATGATGAAGGGTCGGATGATGAGGGCGGTATATCGATTGCGGCGATTAAGAACAAATTCAAGGGTGATAAGGCGAAGGGAGGTGGCGGAGCGAAAGGAAACGCGGGCATCTACTCGTCGGATGAGGAGGGTTCGGATGTGGAAACGGGTCGGCGCAAGAAGAATATCGACAAAAAGAAGGCACTCAAATCGTTGGCCGATTCGGATGACAGTGAGGCCGGTTCGGGTTCGGAGGGTTCGCGCGGAACGCGGTCACGATCCAATTCCGGGTCCGGATCGGGGTCGGGCGATGAAGGTTCAGGTAGTGAGAAGAGTGCTGAGGGAGGCAATCGTTCTGAAGGGGACAGTGACGAGTAGGGACGGTAGAAGGTATTTAAAAGACAAGGATAATGCATGCTGTACATTTTCATTGAACTAGTTACTATCACTTAAACGGTAAAAGAACAATAAAAACTACAAAAGTTTTTGAAAAATATCTTTTCCATTAATTGTATAGCATTTTTACAGAACAACATTTCATCTCCGGACAGGCAACGTGCACTCGGCACGCGCCGTTACCGTTCGCGTCCGGAAACCCTCCTAATGATGCTTTATCGCCATGGCAATCTGTTGATGCACGATAAACATTCTAGACGCACGCAGCAACCCTGTGGTACAGGACGGAACGAAACGACACGGTACGACAGTCGTCACCTGCCATTACATGGAGAAAGAAGACGCGCTCTGTGCCACAACCGGGTCCGTGCATTCGGGAAGAAGTGTCCGCGAGCATGTGCTTTAGTTAATCGAACGTTTAATTAAGATGTAAAGTGTTTAAAAGATTGATCCAAAGATCGCATAGTTTAAAGAGTGGAACGAAGCTGTTATTAAGAGAAGCAATGTTGTTCTCATCGATACCGTCACTGCCGCAGCTGTTCGAGAATGTGGCCACGGACCGGGTGCTCTTTCGCAGAACGAGAATGTGAGTAAAGTTTCTATTACCTTTTTTTTATTTAAACCATAATTTACAGTGCATAAAATCAGTGCCCAAATGGTGGAAAATTCGAAAAAAAAATCCATTTACTAACCTACCTCCGGTTTCAATGTCAGTCCAGAATTGGGACAGGTTAATGCACTAGCAGATAAAGTGGGTCAAGTATATCGGCAGACAACGATCGTTGTGACGATGCGACTTCCGATACGGAAGCGTTCGAGAACTACCCTACCACTTTCTTTCCCTATTCTGGCGAAACATCGATGATGATAGATTAGCTTGATTCGTTAATGGTTTCGATTGGCTTCGTGTTGTAAGCCGGCATGGGACCTTAAATTTGGGTTCGGTTTCCCGACATGCAAAGTATCCGTCACGATAGGCTGGAATGACTACTTACAAATCTATGTTATTGTTGCTTGGTATTTAGGACTATTCAGTTCGTCCTGAAGGCATCATGTAGCCTTTCTTTAGGACTGCAGGGGCTCTTCTGTTTACGTAGACGATCTTTTTGTACTTTTCTAACAGAATCAAAAGCACGAAAGTTCAGTTTTTACCAGGGAAGCTGCCATACAGCTAATAGAAAGCTCAACAATCTAAGGTAGGAACCTCCGTCCACGAGATCGTGGATGGTGGATTGAAACTACACTTACCAGATAAGTTGTAAGAATGCCACGTTCCTTTGTCATAAGAAGAAAAAGCTTAAATGCACTATAATGCACCTTCCGCAATAGACGGTAAGTATTTAAAATACCACCTTTTCCTTTCCCTACCCTACGCAAGCCCTGTAAACCTGTAAACAACCAACTGACCAAGTCTGAGCCTGTCTGACCAGGCAAAGTGCATGTGCAGTCGAAGACGGTCAGTTTAAATGGGAAGTTGCATAGACGAAAAACTCTCTCCCGCTCACACTTTAGTCAGTCAATGTAGCGGACCATCCCTTTAAAACTGCTACTAGCTGACCGTCAGTCAGTCGTCTGCCGGTGCTTGAAATCTGCGCATGTCCTTGCATCCAGTCAAGTGTCAATGTGCTCACCACCACCACCGACGGGTAAAGCAGAACAATTTTGCTACTGGTCCATAGAACCCCTCAATTGTGCGATACCGAGATGCGAGACACTGGTTTATCTTCCGGTTTGGCATTCGCTTGACTCGTCATAAGTGTTTTTGTGTGGTCTATTGCAAAGACACCGCGAGTTCTGCCATCAGCATCCAGTGTGTTCCTCGGCATTGTAGTGTCCACTTCCAATTTAGCCTAATGTGTGCATAAATTGTGCATCATAATTTCCTTCAATGAGCCGTGACCATTAAGAGGCAGAGGGAGAAATAAAAATGACTGTGGACTACAAAGTCCAATGCTTCCCGCGGGTTTGTTGCATATTTCTCTACGACCGTCGTCTAACGCATTAATTGAGTTGACTGTACAGGGAGGTCCAAGATGCTGGATGCTGGAGTTGAGTTAAAAATCCACAAAGATAAAAAAAGTGTGCTTCTAGTGAATAGATGTGACCGTGGTGCTCCGCTTGCTTTCTTAAGTGTTTCGATGTTATTAGATGTGATACAGTAACGTGATTAGTTTGTTACCATACGTACCCCCAAAAAGGCTGACGCGGTTCGCGAATTCGTGTGTCTTAGGGCTTGTAAGCAGCAAACGCCTCTTTCGCTGAACCTGTTTTTGCGCTCCAACACTTCCTGCTGGAATCGATTTTTATGTTCCAGCGGAGTGACGGAGCTTTATCAGGCGGATGTGTACCGGTTTCTCTCCCGCTAGCTAAACATTGGTGCCAAACACATTCCTTGTGGGGCTATTTCTGGCCTGAACTGCTGCGGTGCTTCGCCGACTGAGCTTGTGTGCGAGTGGTCTGCAAGGATGAGACGAGACGAAACGTACAGGCGCATCACGCGGGAAAAGGTGGTAGTGAGAGGCAACACCACCATCAGGACGCTGGATTCAACAGTTTCCTTTCTGCCAATCGTAGAATCGTGAGTATTGCCGGGTAGTACCATCCCTTGGGAAATGCCAGCCATGGGAATTATTTATGGGGAAGTGGAAAGCAAACACGAATTTAACTGGCTAAGAATAAAAAGAGAATACAACAATCCTACTGTTAAGGGATACTTGTGCATTCCTGTCTTGTTTTATATGAGCAATTTTAGATGTAGCTCATGGAGGAATAGAATTTTGAACTAAAAATACGAACGCAGCCGTAAATAAACTTACTAGCTAACCTAGGATAGTAAGAAAATATATCAGAAATGGCAGCATTTAAAATACCTTTTTGTTGACGGTTTATTATATGGTACCCTTTTCCATTTTGGGACATGTTTTTATATTTATTAACCCACTAGTTGATAAAGTAGATTGGGAATACGATTTAGAATACGAACATTATGTATACGATTGTGCAAAAAAATCTTTAATAAAAACGGGTTTAAATAAAAAAACCTATTAGTTCTATAAACAACTGTATACTAATGGTCCACGTTGGATATGGGAGGTCAAATACATATTTGTTTATACACAATAGTTTTATGAAGAATATATACTTTTAATGCCTCGTAATAAGGAGGTTATGTAGAGTGTCCAAATAGTATCTATTTAGAGGTGTTCTTCAAATAAGTGAACTTTTACTCTATGATTGGACGAATCGATCGTACAGGCGATCGAGGGATGGAAAGAAAGAGGCCCTACCCTGGGTTGGGAGAATGTTGGGATGGATTTTCGCTTGGCCTGCAAAAGCAATACTTTTCACATAAGATAAAATTACTATTTTCTGCCAATACTTTGTAAAATGTAATGGGTTTTGTAACGCCGTACATGGATCGATTCTAATGTGAACCCTTTTTTTAGGTATGGTTTCAAAGAAATAGAACGAAGAAAGTTTCAATATTCGATTGAACCATAGCTCATTTTTGTAAAAGGATTTGAGAATAGTAGAAAAAAGGCACGAAGAGGAAAGAAAACGTGATATCCAGCATTACTCCCTTATTTAATTATTTATTTACGCTCCCAGCATCCAATCTTTTCCAGAATCAGTAGCACGCTATACCTGGGTTATGCTTGCCTATAGAATTAACGGGATGTTCCGTTAATATTGATCCATTTTTCCTATCATTTTTTACCATTTGATTTAATTTTTAGTTCAAAAAGAAGCACATAAAAAGTATCATGTATAATGTATTAAAGGTCGATTTAATAGCAGTGATAATGAGACTGACAACATTAACGCAACAATAAACTGATTACAACAATAAAATTTGAAATACGACTATTGCTTTGTATTTGCTAGTAACGGCCAGGCCGTATTGCTAAGTATTTGTTATATTAAAATTTGGGTCATCTTTATACACGAGGAGGTCGTTATACACGCTAACTTACGGTACCTTTGTCTTTTTCGACCTTCGGTGACGTTATTTAACTGTTTTAATTTATACTCCCAGACCGCATTGCTTCCTATTTAACGCTCATTAGTTTTTTAAAACGAATCTAATAGTAACCGTTTTCATAGTTTCCTTTTAACCGAGCTCAGTTTTTTTTTGCGCAAATCTACGCTGGCCTACAATTACCGATGACCCGTATTGTAGTCGAGCGAAAGTGCGCCACGGTTTGCAGGACAAACAAATAGCAAAAGCCATCGCTGTGAACCAATTTGCCCGCATTTCATCGTTAACCGTATTAACGCTCAGCAACCCAACCAAACACCTCCAGCAGTAGATCCAGCGTTACGAGCATCGTCATCGTTCGCTCCACATTCGAGACGGCCAAGGGTCTGCTTAAAGTAGCCCCTGGCCGGTAAGAGTAATCGATAGCAGCGTATACTCCCTTTTGCACGTTAAATAGCTTTAGAGTCGCACCAAGCAGCAACCTTACCACGCAGCGTGTTCTATCTTGAAGGATTTCGGAAGGGGAAAGGGACGTCCTTTTTCGGTTCCAAGTCCGAACGGAAGGTATAGAGGTCTTAAAATGTTTTGCCTGCCGCACGCACAACGGCGCCCAAGAAAGGGCTTAGATCGCGTTAGCTCGGGCAGTAAATAGGATCCTAGAGTGACCACCACTGCCACAATATTGCGCGAGAAAAACGACAAACGGGTACATACCCGCTGGAATTCATTAGGCCTTTGGGGGCTGTTTAGGCGCACAGAAGACGGCAGCACAGCCGTCCCTCGTCCCTTAAGAGACGCAAGCTCTCTGTATGTGTGCTCTCTGTTGAAACGCCCTTTGCACAACATGTCTGGACATTGGCAGGTTTGCTTCCCAGAATTCATGCACACGCGACTTCGTGTTGGACGAAAACTACCTTACGAGAAAAACGGAGGTCCCTTTTGGAATGCTCTAGAGGTGCTGCTTTTCTTTCGCTCTCCATTTCTATTCACCCCTTCAATGTCTCTCCCCGTTTCCCCAGAGGCTCCCACAAAACCGCGGAGTAAATAATGCGCTCCCTCTGTCGTCCCCGGCTGCTTGTTCATGTCCGTTTGCGTGTCACCTGAACTCACGTCCACACATACACACACAAACACACTCTGATTCGTCCTGAATTTTGGTGGGGGAGTAAGAGAATGATTGACTTCACACGTCTTCTCCCTTGGTTCGGGTCAGTCGTTTGCGGTCAAACTGGGTCCAACTGTCGAGCGGCCAACGTCCAGTCGCTGTTTGGTCGTGGTCCGGCTCGGTCGCAATGTGGCGTTTCCCTTCCGACGGTGCGAGTGTGACTCTGACCACGGTGTAACGCCGTTCGGTGGCATCCGTTTTGTGAGCGCACTGGGTGACTCGGTTCTAGTGAGCGGAAGAAAAGGTGTTAAAAGGGTCGAAAACTTCCGGCTCTGGTGAAAGTGATTTAATTTTGCTGGCCAATTTTGCCGGGATCCTTTGGCTGGCGAGAGGACTGGGCAGAGTGCTTCGCTTCGCGCACCGGATGCTGGTGCAGTACGGTGCAACCGGAACACGGACCAGCAACGGGGGCAGCAGTGCGAT
Source organism: Anopheles epiroticus (assembly GCA_000349105.1). Lineage (NCBI taxonomy): Eukaryota > Metazoa > Arthropoda > Insecta > Diptera > Culicidae > Anopheles > Anopheles epiroticus. The sequence goes on along the minus strand of KB672175.1, from coordinate 1,359,218 downwards.
GAACGAGTACCATCACGGTTACCATCCGTCGCACGGGTACGCACCGCAGCCCTACGAACCGCCGGCCCACGCTCACGTCGGCACCGGTAATAATCTGCTCGGGGCGGCACTCGGTGGCGGCGGCGGTCGCCCTGGTCCGCCCGGGGCCACAGGTAGCACAAACCATCACAACCCTTCTAACGCAAGCACGTACAAAATGTCTCGTACCGTTTCCAACTCGCACCCGGCCCTGGAACGGTCCGACGTACATGTGGAATACGAAGTTGCCGTCCCGATACACAGCATCGAGTCGATCCGCCACACGCCCTACCATTCGCTATGGAACCTGCACGAGTGGTAAGCGAGGGGAAAGGGAAAACAGATACTGAAATGAATTGCTTCCAATGTCTGTCTTCGTCTGAAGTTGCCTCAAGGAACTGGATCTCAACATTTTTAGTTCTAATTTTTTTTTTTTCATTTCATCAAAACTACTTTTCGCTTTCACCTTCTACGCTCTCTCTGGTGTGATCAAATCGATAAAAACGTAATTGACCGTTGGGCAGCACCATTTTTCTGCTTTGAGCCGCCTCTGAACCGACGGGCTGGACCCTGTGTATGTGTGTGTGTGTGTGGGAATTTGTATATAAATCGTCAACACTTGGCCACTCTTGCATACTAATCACACACTACCTAGGGTTTCCTGCCTCCGCATGGTGTGTGTGGCCATTTCAAAGTCCCTCGTCTGTGTTGGTTGGAGCGGCAAGGACCTCCACGCGAACGTGTGTGCGTGTGCGGCTATGTCCGAGTAAATAGCCACCTTGCTACGGCTGTCCCAGGCTCGAAGGAGTCACTGCCCGCTTGCCGTCCGATACGGGGTTGCAAAGGTTTGATGAACCCACGCGGGTCCGTCCAATGGGGAAAACCCCTCATTCCAACTGGTTTCACTGCTCGGCAGAGGAGTTTCGGTGCGTCATCGAACATCTAAGGTCCTGGGAAAGAAAATTCTACTGTTGCAATGCATGTGAAACAGTTGAATTTGTGCAGTGATGCTTCATTGGCATCCAAAGGCTCTCTCTCTTTCCAATCCGTGGAGTGCCATGTTTGGTAGCAATCACTCTTCCCTGGTCCAAACTGTTGTTGGCCTAATTTTTTTCCTCTCCCGTTCACTGTGACTGTAAAATTAATTTTGCATTGAAATTTACTGCAAAACCGAGAGAATGTAATTCTTTTCTGCTTTCCTTTCCTCGTGCTAAGGAACTTGTTGTAAATTTCTACTCCAACGCCGGAAGGTGGAAGAATCGCTTCTCAAACAAAGAATTCCTCAGGGGCAGTGGGTGAAGAAATTTGTCTTCCACGCTGTAGCGGTGATTTCCGGCAGGAAGTCATTGTCCCAGTTTGGGGTCCCAACCCGACTATACCAGCATGCGCTAGTCTGCTTGAGCAGTTATATAAACGTAACCCAAACACCTGTACACGGTGGCAAAACCAACCAGCCAGCCACGTGGCCAGCCACGCGGTACAAGCCGTTCCAGGCGTAAATAATTGATAAATGAAAGGAAAACATCGGGGAGTAGCGTACGGAGGGTTGAAAAATTAAACTTCCTCCTAGGCGCCGTAGACACATGGGCATCCTTTTTCCCTTTGGTCGTGTGGGGAAAATGGGTTCGTTGAACTCGTACGCCGTAGGGGTAGTGCAAATGGGAAATGGATTCCCTGTTGATCAACACCCGGACGTGCAACAGTGCAATCTGGAAAGAACGGTTCGGTGTTAATCCATTGAGCAGAGAGAGTGTTAAAGGGACTTTGGATGGAAAGGTGAGCCTTAATTGCTATAAATCTCAGCTCTCAGCGACCGGAAATTGCCGTACGAGTTCTCTGGCCGTTGTCCACCGTTCGAATTGAATGGTGATCGGAATGGAAAAACAAGAAATGTTTACTACATTTCATAAAATGGAAGAGGAATTCTATTTTTGTTTCAGGCAATCGAATCAAACTGCAGACGATGCGAAGACCTATGCTGGTGCTGCGTATATTATTTACTAACGTGACCATGTACTGCTAGCAGCTACTGAAGGCTTCGGTATGAACGCTTTCACTCATAGACAGAGCTTTTTTTGTTCTTGTTCTTTCGTAACAATTCTTTGGAGATGTTTGACCCGCTCCTGGGAGTCGAAAACTGTGGCCAACGAAGGTCACGAATTCGTTGGACTACGCTTGGGAAACTCTTTGGAGCACAGTGTTGAGAACCGTAAATCTGAATCGAGCGTGAAAATTATACCATCCGTCGGTATCATTTCCATGCTGAGCAGCTCCGGAAATGAGCCATTTTGAGGGGCATGAATTGCGTAAAACAGGGCACAAACTAAAGCTAAAGGAAAGGACCTTCAAGGTTAGGTAGTCGTTCGTCAAAAAAAACTTGGTATTTCAATGCTTGTTAATACCCGATGGCTCATACGGTGAAGTGATATGAGCCATCCTTGAGGAATAAGTTGCTTTTTATTTCTTCCCCTGTCTAATAATGGTGCGTGTTGAAGGTTACTTTATCAGCGTTCAAGCACCCTCGGAGAGTGGGCAAAGTTTTCCGGGACCGACCGACCCATCAACCATCCCTTACCTTGACATCGTTCCGCCACGATGTATTCGGGTGTTTCTCGATTTCATCACATGAGGACGGAACACGTTTATTATATTTCCACCCGTTCATCATCTGCACCGCGAACCTTGCTGTAGGTTTTTCTAATCGGTCGGTGCACGGGTAATAACTGGCAGCACGCAAACGACAAACCCCGTGACCACCGGAGATCGCTTTTGACCGGGTGTGAGTGTGTGTTCAAGTACCTTGGAGCACTTTGGATTTGTTTCATTATGCCTTACATGGTCCCAAGTTAGTAAAGGGGCAGCGAACCAAGAAATTGAAGGACGTAGGATTCCACTACGTTATAGTACGGTGTTCAATTAATCATGCAAAAGAATCTGTCAACCTTAGCCAACAAAGTGGACCACCGATTCTTTGTTTAAACATTCTTCACATTTTCCGCGACTCCAGTGGAACAACGCTTTTCTCTCATGGACCGTGAGTTCCACATGCACCTACAGAAGCGACAATAATAGTCGTATATGCACGTGACAAGGACCCAGTCACCGATCTTTATCGGCCATTTGCTGGCTCGACGGTGGGTGAACGTTAGACGCACTTTGGTGAAGACTGGTGAAGCAAGGTCTTTGAACTGCGGGCATCATTTGTCAGCGGCCGAACACACTCAGAGCCTCAGGTCCCAGCCAGCGCTTTGTTGGACTGTTCCGTCCCTGAGCGCTGCTGCAGCATGAAGAAACGCTTAGTGGGTCAAGTGAACTTCCCTATCAAGCGTTTGCGTTCGCCGTATCGCCAAAGGAAGCAGGTATTAATAGCGTGAAATGATTATTTACATGCATGGTACTACATGTCGCACGAGGCTGGTGCCGTAAAATGGACGGTTCGCCAGTACCCTGGGGACTGGAACTGGAAGGTGTGTGTGTGTGTGTGTGGTGACAAGTTGCCGAGCCGGAATGAATTCATATTTCTCAAGAATGTGGCCGGCACGCTGGCACGATATGTTTAAGGAAATGCAGCTCGTTATCCTTGCTTGGGGGGGATGGCCTTGCGAGGATTTTACGGTGTTTTGGTGAGGTTAATTTAAATACTCGATTCTATTTTACACTATCAGAAATATCGTCAAGGTACTTGAGACATTAAACATTGGAGGGGAAAACAATATGCGAAGAGTTTCTTTTTTTAAAGCAAAACTCATTTAGTATTTTTATATAGTTTAGATTATCTGCTTAAACCAACTGAGTTTGAAGAATTGATTTTACCTAAAAATAAATTTAAAATTAGTTTGCTCTTATAGCATACACTATCCCCTATCCAATGATCACCAGCAATTGACATTCATGAGCTTTTTTTTATAAATAATTTTACTTTTTCACCATTTTGGGTTTCTCTTAGTGCTAAAAAAATGTGTCGATTTTCCTTCACGATTTTTAGTTTTTGCCCTTCATCGAGGTTTGTTGGTTCGGAAAAAGTTTGCTATTTTATTTAACATCAGCAAAAAATCACGCTATTAACTCATTATGGGTAATTTTATCATACCTTTCCATCAAAACGTAGGCTTTAGGAGAGGGTGTTAAGTTTACAGGATTAAGTTCGTGCATCTCGCGTGATCCAAAATCAATCTGTATAACGCTATTCCATTCGCACTACCTGCCCATATGATTAGTGAACAAAATCGAATAGCCGGCGTCAGAAGAGAGCTTACGCGTCTAAGGGAAATTTATGGTAGACATAAAAGTAGCATTTCGTATTGAAATTTAAAAAATCTCTTTAAAAAATTGGTTCCTTGCTAGAATTTGTTATTATTTTTAAGCCTTCCTTAGCAGGCACGCTTTTAATTAGTAATTTAAGAGTTGTATCTTCCTTGGGGGGTTCACTGTCAAGCTGTATTAAAAAGTAGCGAGAAAACAAGAAACTTATGGCTTGTGTTACATTTTATAAAGTCGCTTCTCGCCGTTTCTTTGCTGTTTTTATCTGATGATCCATTTATCTTTGAAGCTACCGCGAATTTTAGCTTAAGTGACAAAAACTACTTAGGGAGAATAAGTTATGGTTTGAAATGGTCCGTTTCTTGGGGACTTTTTGATTAAATAATATGAAATTCAGTTTCACCGTTTATGTTATAAAGCTATTTCTTGCTATTTTAGCCGATTCTTTTTAAATACTCATTGATGTAGATGATTATTCGGGGTACATAATATTAACCCAACAACAACATTAACCCAAAAACAAAGATACCGCAAAATATTTACCTATATCTAATATTTGCCAGAAAAGTTTTATTGATTTGTGTAACACAGAGTAAATAAAACAAATTTATCATTTTCGTTATGTTTTGTATTTCGTATTTCGTATGTATTTCGTGTTAAAATTTCAAGCTAAAAATCAATTAATAGATCGGTAAAGCATCCGTTAAATCATCTTTACAATTGCTCTCGTTTCACTATGAATAACCCACTGTCCCACTTGCCTTGAAAGTCTTTATAGCCGTCTCATTTTTGGACCTCCCTTTACGCAGTAATCTGACCTCCTTTTAGCGACACCTCATCGCAGCTTACTGACCCACATTTTATTCCAAAACACCCAAAAACTAGTAAAACCTGCGTTTGTGGGTCCGATTAGATGTGCCACATTCTGTAGCCCTGAAGTAGCTCACCAATAGTACTGACACTCTTTCCTTCTTTTCTTCGCTTGATTTTTTTTTCTCCCCAAAACAGCTCCGCACCGTCCACGTCCGGCTTTCAGCATATGGCCCGCATGATGGACACGCTGATACTGGACAATTTGGCACCGTTTGCCTTCACGAAAATCACCACCACACACCGCCCGACAAGGATTGGCGGGGGCAGCGGTGGCAGCGGTGGCGGCTCCGGCTCTGGCAGTAATGGTGTGCCCGGTGGCGGTGGAGCTGGCGGAAGCGGTGGCGGAGGCGGTGGTGGACTACTTGACGGGCGCACCGGACCGCTGGCAGGCATGGGAGGCCAGGAAGGCATCCTGCGCAACGGCCCAGGAGGGCTGGGCAGCGGGGGCAGTGGTATGGGCGTGAAGAAGGCCACTAGCACGAGCAACGTCAGCAATCTGATCGGTGCCGGTACGGTCAGCACGTCCACGATTCGGGTGAACCTGCAGAAGAACAAAATACCGACACAAGGTCAGTGCGGTCCGCTAGCTGGTGGTGGGTATACGAGCTCTCCTTTACGTACACCAATTAGTGGCCAAAGTGGGACACCGTAGGGGCAAAGTAGGTCCTTCGCGGGAAGTCTTAGAACGCGTGAGGGCGGTAGGAGTTAATGAGTCGCTGACACACTTACGAGTCGGCGGTGTGTACCCCTGTGCTTCGTGCCAAATCGAGTGTACCTAATCGTTAACCCCAATTCCTACCTCAATCTTTGGACTGTCTTTTAGTGAGATTTTCTCAATATTTTCCTTTTGCTTTTCTCGCCCGTTAATTTCACTATCTTCCAGAGGTCCATCCGAACCCGCGCCACGCCAATCTCGCCTCGAATGCGGCGTCCCCACCGACGGCGACCGATTCCCGCTGGATCTCGTCGCTGCGGCGCCGCGACCCGGAACTGCAACCGACACTGCCGTCGATCAATCACTCCAATCACCACAGTACCTCATCGCTGACGCAGCAGCACAGCATCGGTTACACCAGCTCCTCCAACACGCCCAACACGGACCGGCGCAGCAGCCGCACGAGCGGGCAGAAGTCGTCCCTGCGCAAGAGCCGCTCGGTCGAGCGGATCCGGGCCCGCAAGATGGCCACCTCGAAGATCAAGGAGCGGCCGAAGAAATCGTCCTCCGAGGAGGGCGGCGGTTCGGACGACCAGGAGGTAACGTCGGTGGAGGAAAACTCGCCCCAGCAGCAGCACTCGCCGGTGAAGCGGCTCGAGAAGGCGAAGCTGTTCAACCCGATCGGGTACGAGCCGCACCTGATCGATACGCTCGAGAAGGACATGCTGCAGAAGAACCCGAACGTGCAGTGGAACGATGTGGCGGGGCTGAACGAGGCGAAGGCGATCCTGCAGGAGGCGGTCGTGCTGCCGGTGATACTGCCCGACTTCTTCCGCGGCATCCGGCGCCCGTGGAAGGGCGTGCTGATGGTGGGCCCGCCGGGCACGGGGAAAACCATGCTGGCGAAGGCGGTCGCGACCGAGTGCGGGACAACGTTCTTCAACGTGTCGTCCAGCACGCTCACGTCCAAGTATCGCGGGGAGAGCGAAAAGCTCGTCCGGTTGCTGTTCGAGATGGCCCGGTTCTACGCACCGAGCACGATCTTCATCGACGAGATCGATTCACTGTGTGCCTGCCGGGGTAGCGACTCGGAGCATGAGGCCAGCCGGCGCTTCAAGGCGGAACTGCTCATCCAGATGGACGGGCTGAATGCGGCCAAGTAAGTTTTGGACGCTCCGGAAAGCGGGAAGAATGCGAGGGAAAACAAATTTTAAAACTCACTCAAACCATTTGTTCTCTTTCGTTCGATCGGTAGCGATGACAAGGTGATCATGGTGCTGGCCGCCACCAATCATCCCTGGGACATCGATGAAGCCTTCCGGCGCCGGTTCGAAAAGCGCGTCTACATTGGTCTTCCGAACGACAACACGCGCAAGGCGTTGCTGGAGCTCTGCCTCAAGGGAGTGAACATTTCGCCGGACCTTAACACGGACACGATCACGGAGCAGCTGAACGGGTACACTGGGTCCGATATAGCGAACGTTTGTCGGTATGTGTTTTGCAGGATTCGCATTCCGTTATGCATACGGCACGCTAGTAACCGTAACCTTTTCTCCATTCCCTTACGTTTCCAGCGATGCAGCGATGATGGCGATGCGACGCCACATAAACGGCTTGAGCCCGTCCGAGATTAAGATGATACGCCGGGAGGAGGTCGATCTACCGGTCACGGCGCAGGACTTCCAGGACGCGATGGTAAAAACGCGCAAATCCGTCTCGGCGAACGATGTCGCTCGCTACGAAACGTGGATGGACGAGTACGGCTCCTGCTAGTGCTATGTGTAATGAAGTGTAACAGCAAATCAGCCTTAACCTTCTTTCTCATATCTGGATCACGGTACCCCCAGGGTGATCGAAGGAATCAGGAAGGAAGGCATAATCCTCAAATTTACACACACACTCTTTCTCTCGTAACTAGAATTAGCTAAACAAATGTGTCGTTGAACACGTGAAGGGTTCAAGCTTCTGTTCGGTTTTGTTACTCTCGTACTTTTGCGTTCAACGTCCCTCCGTATCCCGTTTGATGTTGATTATCCCGTTCCCTTCATACAAGTAGAACAATAAATCGCTCATGTTAATCACTTATTTGCAAACCGTTGCAGTGTACCGTGTTTAATTCATTACCAAACCAGATATGCAGATGCGGTGTGCGCTTGTGTTAAAGGCATGCTCTCTTAAGTCATCGCTTTGTAAGTAAACCATTTTATTCAATATACTCTTTAAGCACAGTTCAATTTCTCTACAAACATCATAAGAACAGTTTTCGATTATGTTTACTCAGTTTTGTTTTCTAATAAAAAATATTATTTTCTTCTTCTGCACAGTCCCATCTTTCTTAAACCCCTCCCTTCTTTCGTCTTCCGGTTTTGTCTCTTGATCGTCGTATCTCTCTCTTTTTTCCATTGTTTTTCCATGTTTTTCGATAATATCATTTCCGTAGCACGAAAAGGAAGGAAAGTAGTCAGTTTCGAAGCGTTCCATTTTAATAAAATCAATTCCAAAGGCGTAAGTTGAGCAGAGGCCCGTGTGGTACGTGATTGCGATCGTTGCATTGTAGCGGGATTGGATAAATAAGGGGAAAGAGAGCGCGCTAAGGATAACGAAAACAAAATATCAACAAAATTAAATTATCAACTCACAACCAAAAACACACAAACAAACACGCAAAGGATTGGTAAAGAGAGGTTGTTTGGTTGAAAGGGCTTCTTAACAGCAGTTCAGGATAATAGGCAGTTGGAAAAACCTTTAAAAAAAAGCAATCCATGTTACACAAAACAGCATTTCATCATCATCATAATCTCTTCCTGGTCAAGCATCATTCGCTGGCTCTTTCGTTCGATATGGTTCGTCTGCAGTGCTTCTTCCTTTCTAGCAATGCAGCCCCTTAATGGGTGGGAAAACACTCGCTATTAGCTGGTTTCACAGTTGAGACAGTAACGCTTTCGTCTTCCGGCAGTTTGAACGATTACACTACATCCACTAGCTGATAGGATCGTTGTCTAGAGCTAAAAAAAACTAGTTTCAGGCAATGAGGCAGCTAAACCATCCGAACCAGCTACTTATTGGAAGCGACATGAAAACAATTATACTCCTGTGCTTAGACAACTAGTTACAAAATTGAATGAAATACGTTTGGTACATATCATTCGCAGGCAGGTTTAGTAAGGGAGTAGGTTTCTAGTGGATCTTTACAATCATTCTGGTAGCGAACTGTTAAACCGTACCGTCATGCCCCATGCAAACACATTCGTCTCTCTAACAACGAATACACTACCACTGGTGTTTGTTGCGGTTCCGGAAATAAAAATTAAAAGTAACATTTCTACCATTTATACATCGTGCCACATTTGCCACACGCGCATTAAGTATATTGTCTTTGTCGTAAGGGGGGAGGTTTTCCGGGCGTTGCGGTCATGGGCAAGTTCAGTCCATCTCCCCGGTTTCGTATCGTGAGTGGGCGCAATCGTTTGGAGCCTTCATTTGAGCAAAAGCGCGCGTATGGTGTTGTTCCGCTTCGGGTGTTGTTGTGCATATGAGTGTTTTTTTTTTGTTTGTTCTTTGCGGTAGGGCGCATCGGTTGTCCGATGAATGGAGGAGCAGCTTTTTGGTGGGTTGGATGGATCGCTGTGTGCTTCCCGTGGAGGGTGTTTTTCTTTACTGGCCCTTCTTAAGTGCACTACGTCCTCTCCAGGCTTTGATCAGATTCCAGGCAAAGAACAGCGAGAAAAAGTGCACCTGGAAGGCCATTAGCACGAAACCGTACCACAGCAGTCCGTACGGATAGCCCTGTACACACGACAAAATGGTGATTGGTGTTTTAAACCGGAGAAGGAAAGAGAAACAAGAAGAAACGATTGTGTTAACGGTGATGAGTGCAGTGTGAGTAATGTGCGAAACACAAAAGAAAAAGTAATTAAAATCGTGTACAAAGACAAAAAAAAAACAGATAGGTTAGGCGTGAAACGTGTGGTTGTGCGAGTTTGTGAAGGAGACAAGTTGATGAAGCAACACATATCACGCATTGAAAGGACACACACACATAAAAACGGTTCCCGCAGTGGAGCCGAAAATGAAAGAAAATGGAAAGAAAGAATGGAAAAGGAAAATTAAGTTGACATTGGATCTGCAATCCGCACGTGTGCCGTTGCCAATCGGGGTACTAACAATTACCTGCCAGACGAATATATCAGTATCATCAAGATCGGTACCTTCCTCCAGGCCGAGATACTCGAGCACATCGTTCAGATAGTAGAAGATGCAGTAGAGCAGTGGCACGAACCCGATCGTGCTGATACCAACCATGTACTTTTTCATATCGTTCACCCGATTGCCCCGGATGGACGCCAGCCCGATGAAGGACAGAAAGACGGACAGGCACCAGAAGTATTCCCACCAGAGCGGTGGCGGTATCTGCAGTTCCTCGATCTCGAGTATGAAGATGTCGAGCCGGTCCAGTATGTCGGCGGAGAGTTTGACGAGCATCACGAAAAACAGCAGGTAGTGGAAGAAGATGCAGTACTTTAATCGAGATTTGTTTAGAGCGCTAAAAAACGAAATGAGGAGAGAGAAATAATTAAAACGGAATCGAAATCTATAAAACTACCACTAATAAATATTTTATAAATTGTAAAATAAAACTTTTCCTCCTTTGCACACCAAACTGCTTCTAAATGACCTGAATATCATTCAAAAGCATGCTCGAGGCCGGGTCAAAATAAAAATTTCACCCTTATTCGCGCGCCACCATCCCCGTCCGTTGCGGTTGCGTTCAAAGTGACGTTTGCCGCATCAAAACAAACTTCTTCTCTCTCGCTCGCTCACGTACACGTTGCAACGAGACACACATCCAAGCTGGCACGGGAAGTGTTTTGGTGTTCGTGGAAAGAAAAGCGCACAACATTTTTTCACGACAAGGATAACAGAGGAAAAGCGTATCACGAATCCGTTTGATATTCGGATGAAAACAATTGATGCACTGACTAGCTTGCCTTAAAATTGACACACCACACGCACGCAACCGAACGGGTATGCTTGCTGGTTGCCGCATCCCTCTTCCTTCACCACAAACCCCAACGGCGGGGTTCCTGATTGTACGGCTATTTTTAACAATGAAGCAAAATTCTATCGCACTACCACTGAATGGGAAAAAATATTCGAACACTTTCATACTGGTTGCTTTAAGAACGCACGGGAGCACTCTGCACACAACTTTTACACCCTTCTCAGACCGATGTCCCGGTTCCCCCGGGGGTTCCAGCGAGCCGATAGCACCGCTTTGTTTTGAAAGCAGCATCCCACACTAATCCCTTGGCGTAAACCTAGAGCGGAAGCATAATTAGCACCTGATTTGGTAGTGTGCGGCCACGCGCTGTCTGTGCTCGAAGTCGGTTCCATCTGTGCCAAGCACCATCGGTCCACCGCGGGAAGCCATCGTTTGCTCACGGGAGGGTGGTAGCTTTCGTGTATTCGGTCGTTAAGATTTTTCCTTCACTGGGTACCCGGGTAGCCCACTGCTATTGAGTCGAGTGTTTTCGATCGCTTCACCAGCTCGCGGCACCGTACGCGGCTGCCGTATGGTTCCGGGTTGGGAAAAGGTTCTTTTGGTTGTTGTCCGATTGTCGTGGCCACCGCTCCGTAATCAGCGAGCTTTCCGTCCCAGTGGTGGCTCCTGTGAAAAGAGAGTTTTACAGCGGAACTGTAGGCGCGAAATGAAGACTGGAAGGGAATGGCAGACGGAACGAACCGCACTTTCGCTGCTTTTTGGATACCGAATTGAAAAAAGTGACAAAATTCTCGCAACTGACAACAGCACAAGAGTTGGCCTATGCACAATGCCGGTTTGTAGGACATGCTGTATGAAAACAATTGATATAATAAAAGCAAAAGATTCAAAAATATGGTTATTGCAGATGAAAATTATTCTACTGAGTAAAACACCATAAAGAAAATCAGTTTGCTCATTTCATTTTTTAAATTTCTTTTTCAGTATCGTTGAAACTCAGTTTCTTCCCAATACATGGAAGACGACTTTTTTAACTTAAGAAGAAGCGAACTATTACTACAGACGAATCAAAGAAAAATTGTTTGATTTAGCAAATTAGGAAAAAAGCAAATAATATATTGGAATATCTGTGTGAAAATTTCCATTGTGAAATTTTAATATACTTACCGTTTACAGCGCATGATTTAATACTTCATTCGCTTCGCGCCTCAATCTGGCTGCGTACGTTAGTGGTCCAATTTCGAAAGGGCAGTTGTGTCGGATAATTATTCCAAGAACAAAATTAAAGGCTCCTATTGTTTAACCATGTTTTTCAAAGCATTTTTACATAGTTTTTTTGTAGATTGAACGTTACTCTCTAAACACTTCCACCTTCATGGGGAAACACTTCTCGTCCGGCACTTTCTGGCCCACCTGAATGGAAACATCGCCCTGCGGACAGGCGCTGAGTGCAACGAGCAGATTCATCTCTGCCAAAAACTCTATATAGTCACCCTTACGTGCTGGACTTGGCTTACAGAAGTACTGCTGTGTGTCCTGAAATGCCCAACATTAAAAAACGGTTATAATAAGCTTCATCCACTGCTGTTGATCATGAGCACGATAAACAAACTCACCCGAGTAAACCCGGTGCACATGAAAATGTTCCACGTATCGTGCACATCCACCTCGTCCAGTCCATGCTCCTTTACAGCCTCCGTCAGGTAGCTGTGGCAACTGCCAAACCGATCCTCACCCGTAATAAGCTTGTAGATGTAATCGTCACACCGTGTCCCAACGACATCGTGCAGCGAGCCACCGTCCCGATCGACACCGTAATCCTCGAGCGTATCCTTCACAAACGCTGCCATCGGCCGTAGGTACGGAAAGCAGCTCCACAGCCGATCGTACGTTTTCAGGTGCGTCGAATGGATCTGTCTCGTTTTGCCCGAGAAGAAGCGTTCCCTGCGCGGGTTTTCCAGGTTCCAGAGATTCAGATCGCCGACCTGTGAGCCTTCCGGCAGGGACACGCGACAAAGATCGCCCGCCTGCATCGTCCACGTGCGGGCCGATTTTTTCGGCACAATAAGCTCCTGCACTCGGCGGCCAGCCAGTGCGCGTCGTCTGCGGGATTCGCAATCTTGCTCCGAAACGACGGCTGCCGCTGGCTTGTCGTAGCAAACCGTTGGTGGATGATAGTCGAAGGTACGTTTCATCGTGTGACCGATCGTACAACAAGGATTGAACGTTGCAATGAAACTGAACAACTGGACGGAGTGCGTTCTAAAGGAAGTGATTAATACTGTTACGTTCGCTAAGCGATTAAGCAACAAATAAAACTGATAACCTTCAGCCATAGGATTGCGCTCAGCTTTGAAGCATTCTCTCGCCTTCTCTGCATTCAATCCGTGTTTGACACCTCAGACACGCGGCTGGATGTTTACACCGGAACTGCCACTAAAACGTTCCACTCAGGCACGCCCAATTACTCGATCTGATTTCGCAACCGTGTGCGCTAAGGTGGGCACGATCAAGTGATCTGCACATGGAATCAAGAAGCACATGATAAATTATACAATGCATGATCTATTCTCGTCTAGCTCCCCTCTTCCCCTTCGGAGCAGAAAGGGAAGAAGCGTCCCGACTGTCCGGGACTGGAAGCGTACTTCCGACGATTTCGCGACGTGCGAGACACAGCACACTCGTAACACCGATCATCTCCCGGTTTGGAAATGGAAATTGCCAGAAACGGTTGGTCGTGATTTTTCACAATTGCTGTGCCGACCGGCGACAGGCGTCCCGCTTCCATCCCATTGTGTCTCATTATAATGCACTTTGGTGGTGTGACAGACGGATGATGCTTTCCTGTACCCGCTTATCGGATCGCATTACAGATGCCTCTCCCAGACGTACCGCCAGTATGCGACACGGTCCGAAATCGCAGCCGCGGCTACTAAATGGTGCAAATTGAACGATAATAAGCAGAGCCATTAGTAGCACTCACGCCTCACGGAGGAAGCAGAAGCGAGCGGACGTGTGGTTTCGGACTTCCCTACTAATGAAAGCTAGTTTCGTGATGTTGTGGCGGCTGGTTACAACCGCGTCAGGTGATCAACTTCTGCAACCGATTAGAACTCGTTATGATCGTCGCTTGGCGGGGTGGTTTTTGATAAGGCGGGGTGACGGGTGATAAGTGGGAACTGAATGCAAATATGTAATTCAACCACGACATTAGGATCTGGCTCCGAGACTGGGACTAGGATCGGGAATAGGACTTGATTCCCGATCCAAGTCCCAGCCCCGAGCAAGATCCTAATGTTGATTTGGATTCCAATAAAAGAGGTCTTTAACCAAGTCTGAGATACAACGAACTTTTGCATCCAGTTCTGCCGCACCCTGTGCGCTACACCTAATCTCACATATGTTTGCATATGTGTGTATCAAACTGACACCCGGCTGGTATTGAATGGAAGTGCTAACTGGGCCAACTGTGCCAGAGATAGACCGATTTCCCTCCCTTACCTGGCGTTGATGAGATGATGGCCTTGCTGCTTCTCGCAGGATGATTAGCGTTCCAACACAGTAAGTGCACACGTGCGTGAGCATCCGTCCATTGCGCAATTGCTCATTACACATCCAGCTAGTAGTGAGCAAAGCGTCCAGGAAATGTAGCAGCAGCAGCAAACAAATCGGTAACATTCTATGAAGCGAATATTTTAAATCCTCTCTCTGTCCCATTCCCTAGCGAAGATCCTGCTTGCAACGTGTGCAGAGTGGAATGATTTGCGAGCAAACCTGTTGCTTATTGTTGGGACCATGCCAAACAGCTTCTCCCCATTATTACCCTTCCACGAACTATGAAACCTTCCGCACGATGTGTAGCATCGTTCGGGAAAACCGACTTCACATAAAAAGGGAAATCATTTTCCAACATGTTTTGTTCGTTTTATGTGCTTAAAAGTAATGTTGGTGGTGTATTTCATCTTCGCTTGCGAAAGGTGCAGTATGCGTACAGTTGATGCAGGTTGTTTAGCAATTCCTCTATTTTATAAATTTAATGTTTTTAATTTTCTAGTTTTCGCTGCAGATGACAAACTACCAACTGTTCGATCATAAGACGCTCATTTGATGCTCCAGGCTGAGAGCATAGGTAAACTCATATTTAAAACTTCGCAATTATGACATACACAGAGAGTTTTATAACTTGCAACGCACAACCATAAGTATTTTGTTTTTGTTATCTTAAGTGATATAAGAATACAGTTACAATGACTAGGGTTCGCAGTGGTTAAGTTTGGCACAATGCCAAAGAGTCACAATTATGAATTATGACGGGCATGAACCATAGTTTACAAGATGATGATTTCATAATAACTGAACTGCCCTTATGAAATCATGTGCAAAATAGGTCATATTTTAAACGTTAGATAATCCTGACGAGTTTGTCGTAGCTAAACATTTTTTACACTGTTGCCCAGCTTTTATCGTCACAGACTCTGCTAAACCTCGATTTAACAGGAGGTAGTTATTCGATATTTGTGGCATATCTTCGTTAAATACTGTAAATATTCCCAAGGGAAGTGAATTGATTTAACTAAAAACGGGACCATTAAACTTTTATCCCTCCACGAGCCCATTGTGCAATGAACATAATGAATTACATTACATACCTTCAGGCCAAATTTTTTTATTTTTTTTATTTTTTATAGAGACTTTGGCCGTCAGATGAACATTCGCCTCTTAACTAAAACTACTTATGAACTATCATTCATCCTGTACAAGGCATTTCCTCCTTGGTTTAGGCCAGATGAGGCGATTAATTAGCATATCACCGATGTAATCTGGAGTGTATTATCTTTTTAACACCCAAATTATTCACTTAAACACGAATGAATGTTTACCGGAGTGTACTAAACGTAGGGTTAAAGTATTTGAAAACATAAATTTTCTTTTTTTTTAATTTAATATAAAAAAAAAAAACAGATTCGTTTCAAGCACTTTCACCTTTCTCATACTTCTCGATTACATTGAACAAACTTCTAAATATGTTTTAAATGTGAAAATCTTACTAGCCTTAAGTACACTCGCTGCACTGTAGCAGTGCATCGTTCGCTCGGGCTGCCCTCCAACAGACCAACAGCCCGATCGATGCTGTTCACCCCAAAAATAACCT
>KB672175.1:1325741-1339913 GCA_000349105.1 Anopheles epiroticus | reverse complement strand
TGCGGGAACGCACACACCTTCCCCTTTTGCGGGCGGTTGAGATTTTCATATTTTCCCGGGCATGCAGGGAGGCTTGCTGTGGTGTGTGTGGTTTTGCCCGGGCCAGCCAAAAGCTACCAAACTTCGGTTTCGCTGACTGTGCGTCTCTCGGTTGCCTTTGCGCCACAGCAGCCGGCCGCAACGGACAAACAAACAACCGAAAACAACGCAGAGCAAAAGTAAGACGTTCCCGAGGCCAAAGGGATGCTTAATATGTCCCGAGGGAAATTGCTACCGGAGGGCAGCACGTCCCGTGCCTGGGGGTGGTTCTGCCAGAAGCAGAAGAGTGTGCTTGGCTGTTTGGTGAATTATTCCAGCCGTTAAGTTAGTTTTAAAGGTAGCAGGGAGAGCATTCACAACTTCAAGAGACCATTGTGTGGCAAGGGGTTTAGAGGTATGTACAGCTTTTGAGTGCTTTAAACGTATCAAGCTAAAATCATATTTTGATTATAGAATGAAAAAGTCGTATAAAATTTAAAAATATCTCTCTTAAAGCAAAGGATAAATAAGCACTGCTTTTCAACTCTTTAAAATAAAGCCTAAGAGGTTAAAAACCAAATTTTTCACAGCAAAAAAAAAACAAAGATAAAACAGAAAAACAA
This sequence comes from Anopheles epiroticus, assembly GCA_000349105.1. Classification (NCBI taxonomy): domain Eukaryota; kingdom Metazoa; phylum Arthropoda; class Insecta; order Diptera; family Culicidae; genus Anopheles; species Anopheles epiroticus. The sequence continues at coordinate 1,339,272 of KB672175.1, read as the reverse complement.
AAACATGCTCACTTCTTCCCGAAAACAAAAAAAAAAACAGAAACAAAACACACACAGACAATCATTCTAAAAATGTCACCCCAATCTGAATCCAACCGAGCAGCCGTTATGCGTTTTGGTAAAATTCGGTCAAGTGGGTCGTTCGGTGAGCGGAGCGGTTCAGAGTAAGGCCCGCTGCATCGATGCATGAGATGAAACTCCCCTGTCGGACTGGGCCGGAATAGAGACCGAGAAGTATTTTTACTTGCGACACGAATGCGCACGGGCTTTAATTTAATGACTTCAGCACCTTTTTCCAAGTCCTTTGCTGTTACCACGGACTTGGTATGGGGAGTCTGCATCGTTGCGTCTTGCCTTCAAATATTGCAACAGGAACGAACGGGCTATAAATGCGCCTGCTGTTGACATAAGTCGTTTGTAAACGTTGTTGCAACGGCCGGTGAAGTACAAAACAGAAGAAAGAAGTTAGTTGGAAAGATCTGGATGGATTTCAAGACCATGTAAGCGCTTGCCAATAAGGAGAGTTTTAATCCAAAACCATTCAAATACCCCATTTGTAAAAAAATAATGTTTGGAAATATGTGTCAATTTATCGACCAAATAAAACTATCAAATAAAATGTCAACTACTTTTAACTTTAATTTTTGGACATTAAAAACGTTAGGCTATAAAAAAAACTTGAAATCAAATTGCATTTTGTTTAAAATTGAGTGGAAAATTTGAATGTTGAACTTTGAGCAAAACCCTTTAGTTTTCGCAAAATGGTCAAATGATCTAAAACACATTGTTACACGTGCTATTTTTATGGACTTTACACATCCACTGGATTGACTGGATGATTGAGGGTAGAAATGAGGGGGGTAAAGTAAATAATGTTTAAAAATGGTGTAAAACCCGATTGTTGGAGAAAATAGTTTGAAAGGTAAATTTGCAATAATTTTAAACGTCAATGAAATTGTAAATTCAGACAAAAAAAATAAAGTAAAAAATGATGTTGTTGTTGTTCTTTTACCAATCAGTATGAGGCACAATTTAAACAATGCGGCCTGGCCGTTGTAGCTGAAAAAAAAAAGCAATTTTATAGGATATTTATGTAGAATCATTTTCATGTATGTAGCTCTACACACTTACCAAAAAGCTACTGTATTGAAGTGATTTTCCTCACGGTACAATTTTTTTCAACAAACACATCCACGATTTCCAACAGAAAGAGTGTAAAATAACATCGAACTGACAGATGGGACGATACCGGCACTTAGGTAAAAACAACTACTAAACGCACTTTAAACATTCAAAACCTCCCACGTGTGGTTGTGTGTCTCTGTTCGAAGTCATCGAAGTTGAAAGATGCACCAGCCCGCCCTGGATGGGCCAAAAAGGGGCACCGGCAGGCCGGCGGACGGTAATTGTGTGGTAAAAAGTGGTAATTATTTTCCTTAGGGCATAACCCACCCTCCCAACTCACCCCCCCCACGACTCGTGTGTGTGTGTGTGTGTGTGTAACGTTAGCAGGGGCACGATCGTCTTCCTCGGTTTTTGTTTGTGGTGGTATTAGTAGCAGTGTCGCCTTTGCCCACCCGCGTGTAACGTGTTAGAGAAGGCGTTAGAATCGAGATCGCGGCGCGGTTTTCTTCGTGACACGTACGCGGGGAGAGGCAAAAGAAATATACACCACCCGCTCAGCTCAGCACCCCTCGGCCCACCGGCCCAGGGTAAAGCCGTAGCCGTGCCGATTCTCGCTCGGTGTTTTGTGCCGTTGCGTCGATCCGAGCGCGGTCAGTTTGATTTGTGTAATCTGATCGGACGGATTCTCGGAGCGTTTCGTGAGGAAAAGCGCCAGAAAACAGTGGGCCCGCTCGTGCCACGGAACCGTGTGTTTTGGTTTGTGTGTGTTTTTGGAGTGTTTTTCTTACCTTTAAGAGGGGGTGCGTTTTATTTGGTGTAAAATTACTGTTTAACAGTGCATCAGCAGGAACTGATTTTTAATTTTGAGTGTGGAAATCGACTATATCCTCATTGAAGTGCCGCGGAATAAGTAAATTTATTCACCGTGCTGCTGCCCGAAAAGTGTTGCATAAAATCTTTCTCGCGATCGTGCTGCCACGGCCACCGCCCTACAATCTTCGGACCGATCGAGCCAATCGTTTGCCTTTGAACTTCACCTTTGTCAATGGCTCTCCCTCGTCCGGTCTCGTCCTCAGGATAATGCACTCCCTTGCCTGCGAGGCGCAACCGCTGGGCGGGAAGGGGACCGTGGCAAAACGCGAAACGTTATTGAATGGTTAATTTTAACGCATCTCCATCGAAGCCACACCAGCGACACCCCGAAACCGACCTTTACTTTTCTGGGGCTGCAGCTGCCATGATTGACACACACTTTGTGTGTGTGTGTGTGTGTTCGGTAATTGTGATTGTTTTAAAATTACCCTTCCACCCAGCCAGGCCGGCCGGGCGCGGGGGGAGGGCCGATTAATGGGCGCATCTCGTGCGGTGCATTGAAACAATTCGGATGCAATCTGGGTGGGATGGGGAGTCGGGTGGGGGTTGAGTGGGGGAGCTGAGGATAGAACAAACATTATACCCCTGCCAAATGCCTCGCGTCACCACTATTCGAACGGATTCGAACAGTAACCAATTCAATCAAATGGTTAAACGCATTTAGCGAACCGAAGGCCGGGTCCATATGGCCAGTTGCAGTCCAGCGGCCAGTGCGTGATTGTGTGCGTGTATCTGTGTGTGTGTGTGTGTGTGTGTGTGTGTTTGTGATGATTGTACAACGGCACGTGTCGTGTTAATGTCGGGCGGTGTTACTGCTACCGCAGAATCTGGAACATACATAATTCTGGGCACGTCTTCAAAGCCAAAAGCGTTTAGTGGCAACGGATGAACGATGGTTTGTTTGGCTCTACTTTGGACTGATGAATGATTGTTTCAACTAGAATGAGATTGTTATTTTTGTGTTGTAAAACTGAATTACATTTTTTTAGTAGAAACACTCTAAGCATTAGAAGCATTAGAAGTGGCGTAAAACGGTGTATTTATTTGAAAAATTACTTTGAATACTTATGCTTACATTTAGCTAGCAAAATACAAAATTTGCAAAAAAAGTCACGTAACCCATTCAAAACACATTCCAATGCAAATTACCTTTACTTTAAGCATGAAAACGGCAAAACTGCCACAGATTTGACCTTCAATTTGTGACGGTATTATCCCATAAACTTTGGAGAAGGAAGTAGGCATTGAAACTCCACAACTTGTCACGAAAGGATAACAAACAAAGGAAAACAGTGAGTCGCTGTGTTGGTAACACAGTACGGTAACAGGATTTTTAACTTTCTCTTACACAATAAGCAAAACAGTCTTTGCTTGTTTTGAAATTTAAAAATGGGTGTTTTAGGTGAAAAAACGCTGTAACAGTCGGTACTGCAATGTGTAGTGCAACAAGTTTAACATGATTCAAAATAGCACGTTTTGCTATATTGCCGGTTCATGAGACGGTTTGAAAAAAGCAACAAAAACCAATGCTGTATGTTTATATCATCTTCACCTCATTTGTCACTAAAACTATTGTTTCCCTAGACCTCCCTAACCCAGTGGGTAGTAGGGTGGTATTCCCTAGTTGTTAAACGTATCTAAGATTCGTGAAGATGTCTTCGTGAAGATGCCTAAACAATCACCCGGTAGTGCTGTTAACAGCACCCAAAATCGACGTTATTCACATTTCTCTGCGAAACATTCTTCCATCGTTAGGCAACTTCACCTTTCGATTCTTTAGCACCTTACAGATTGAGCAATCTAGGCTTACCCAAAAACGGCACTCATAAAGTAGCGCTGATTTAGGGGAACGTCCAGCGAGCGCCGATAAGCGGTAGAGCGGGTAGCCTTCCAAACCATTCGATAGCCAGTTTTGGTGCTCAAGTCGCAGCAGTTCGCGTACGGTAACGCTGGCCCGTTTAATTGTAGTCCCTCGCTGCCCCGATGCGTCGTGTCGCATTACTTTAACGACCTTGTAGCATCCGAGACACGGTAAACTTCCCAACCTGTATATGGATCACCCATTTTGTTGTTGTTTTTGGTAAATATCAAACCCTTTCCCCTCTTCCCATAAACCACGTGTGTTTGTGTGTTTGCTACGCCGCAAAAAAAAGTGGCCCCACGTTTGGGTAAACATCGAAACAACGGAACGTTGTGTACGAAATTAATGCGTGCGCTACTGAAGTCTCCGTACGACGAATGCAAGCCCGTTTTGTGTAAAGAGTATTGTTTTTTTTTTTCTAGTGTGTGTGTGAAAAGGCTCTCATTGCAGCAAATGTGTGCAGACAAAATGTTCCTCTAAAGAACGATCCAAGCGCGACACCATCCCGTCCGGTCACACTTGTCGCAACAAAGATTATCATTCATTGACATTGTGTTGCGCGCGCGTTCGGCCGCTCGTTCTAGCAAATTGATGGAAAATCATAAAGTCAAATGAACGCAGCACGAGGGGGATGGGGAGAGGGGTCTGGGGGTGGAGGAGTGGATGGTTTGAAATCGAAACCAAAAACCGCTCGGATCGGTGCGTGCCCTGCGTGGCCCATGCGTTCGTGTAGTGCTTCTGTTTGTTTACAACCGTTTGTAGCGGGTGCGTGTGCATTGGGTCTTCCTTCTGCTCTGTTTGATGTTGCCTGGAAGCCCTTTGGCTATTGACGGTTTCAAAAAACGGTTCGCTAACGCTCCCCGATATCAATTCCTGTTGTACGTGCCTGAAGCGGGGAACGCTATCGCAAGCTTATCGATCGGTGGAACGGTTTTGTTAGGTCGGTTCCGGTGCCGTTCGGTAGTGTCTGGCAAGACGACTGGCAATGATCTCCTTGTGGGACCCCTACATATAAGTGAACATGGGGCAAAACGATCGTAAACAATATTGATGAAAATACAGGTTTTTTTCGATACAATATATATATATTAATGAGGTCGGCTCGGTGGTCCAGTGGTAACGGCGTAGGGCTGTCAAAAGGCCCGTCGCCGGTTCGAATCTCATTCGGACCACTGCCGCCCCCCCCATACCCACAACTCCCCATACGCAGGATTTACAATCTTGATATGGATGGGTACACTCAGTCACAGAAAGAGCCAAAGCACATTAGTGCGATCTGGTTAGGCCTTGACGCTACTGGGTTGTTGTGCCACCGAAGAAGAAGAGATATATTAATGAGATGTTATGCCACCTAAGAAAAAGAGATAAATATGAGCACCGGAAAACCTTGAACAAGAATGAAATTGTGAAAAAAGTTGCTGCACACATTTATCTTAGTTTGACAGATGCAAAAATAAAGCTTTGACAAAATGTTCCATAAAAGATAGAGTAAATATGATAAGCCTCTGCAAACATCTACCGATTCCTTTCCACGAAAGAATTTTGTAATATTTTGCAAATTTTTGCAGCGAAAACCAACAAAATATTTCGATTGCTTCAGTCAATTTTGACAGACGCTGAGGCTGGCTGGTATTCTATTGCATATGATATATTACAATTACAATTGACGCTATAATTAATAAAACTAAGATGTTTAAGTAATAGCTAATTTTAATCAGTCCATTTAATTTTTTGTGTGTCGTTTTGTTCGGTAAGTTTTACTTTATTTAACAAATTTAATTTAACAAATTTTAACGTGGAAATTTTATAATTTTTATATCAAGATAAGATGATCATTTTATATATCTGTTCGAGCTTGATCAAATAACTTCCTTTTGCCACACAAAATAGACTTTTTTTAAAAACGCTTGCAAGTGTTCATTCCGAAATATTATTTCCACGTTAGTGTCCGTCTGGCTCCATCCGTTGTTGCTTCCCGTGTCTTATTAAGCGAGATCTTTCGGTGCAGTTGTGTGTTCATTACTTTTGCGCTCCCGCTCGGCACACTTACAAACACGGCCAACCGATGGCTTGAAATTATCATCCCCGATAAACAAACGCGAGCAATAAATAGTAATTAAAATTAATTTACTTGTTTTAGGACGGAGCAGCAGCCAGTGCGACCGGTGCAGTGCGCTAGTTTAAAGCATCGGCCAGCCCACCCCCGACCGGCGCGTTGGTCGTAGCACTAGCTCCCTTCCACTGTGTTTACGCCTGTACGTGCCACAGGCAACTGGTCGTTTTGTATAATTTAGCAGCACGCTGCAAGTACTAACGGCGGCAGGGAGGGAGAAGCCGCCGAGCAAGCATCTGTCTGCCCCAATGTGCCCCGGGCACTGGTCGCCAAGTTTCTTTGGCGTTCTTGTCTCCAGTGTCTTCCAGTGGAATGTGAACTATCACCACCAGCTCCCGGTCCCCTCCGTTCCGTCTGCTGCGATACACCTCGCCGGGGGTTTGGATGGCTCGATTTAATTAAAACTTATCGTTCTCATGTTCTCCGTCGCGGCACGTTATGGGCTTTCGTTTGGTCAACCGAGTTGTACGCCAGCTGTCCACGGTGTGCTGTGTTGCTTTGGACGTATTCGTTCGGCACCCGGCACCCGTGGCGCGTTGGCCCGATGGTTGATGGGACTACAATTGCCTGACTGACCACGGTACAACCGCGGTAGACGGTAGGCGAAAATTGGCTGCTTGCGGGGTGGGGAGGTTGCTTTTCGTAGCTGTCGTGGGTTTTTGACGGTGTTTCGCTTCCGATAACGATCATGTTATTGGCGTTTAGGGGGGTGGGGGCTTTTTAGTCTTGTTAAAGCCTGGTGAACAATTAGTGGCACAAGACGTGAATTATGACATTTTCTTGAATATACGCGATCGGGACACGAAAGAGTCGCCCCAAGGATACCCGGAACCGGAAACACTTTTGGAAACATTTTTTTTTCTCCAACCAACCAATTCACTTCCATCCCATTTTGGTGAACCGGCTTTTACACCCATGTAACAACAGATCACAAATTGTTGCCTTTATCTAGCCACCACCTAGAGTGCTGTCCCTCCAAACGTCTCAATCTTCGGTACGAATTGTTGCCGCTTATCAAAATCGCGCTGTCGAACGCTGCGGTGGCAGGCAAACAAGCGTCTTCGAACGGTCAAACACGCTACGGACATGCCTTATCGGGCAGCCCTTGCTGGGAGGGTGGGGCATAATGTAATGTGGCGGCGAGAGAAGAAGAAAGAAAAAAAAAATCTCTGCTCCATTCAGCCCCACACAACGGCACTAGCATTGGCCGATAATGGTTGGACCGGGTCGGCCGGTCGGTCTGCCATTTGGCAGTGAATTGGGTTTTCAGTAGATTCCGTTCACGTGTGCCGTTCGCATTCATGTGCGATGATGTGGTAATTGTCGGTGGCGATTGTTCACACACCCGGTGTGGCCGGTTAAGTTAATGGCTTTGCTGTAAAGACAGGGGTGTTAGCGTGTGATTAGTGCAGAAGCGCAATCGTGAGATAGTGCGCGCGTTGGTGAGCGTTGATAAGAGGATCGAGTTGTTTTTTAAATAGTCATTTGCTGTATTCGATCGGTAAAATTGGGGTCTACGAGTGTGAGAGGGAATTGCACAAATTGAGACAGGAAAAGTAGTATGGCTTTGTTTTGAAACTAGCACCCGATTCTGCAAAGTGCTATTTGTTTTTCAACCATTGTTGAGGCTATGAAAATACATTTAAAAAGAAAGTGATATTCACTATGCCATGAAAACTATGCGTCTTACTGCCTTGAGTTATTTTAGATATTTTTAAAACATTTTTCAACTTGCTGAATGAATAATACCAGTAACCTTTATAACTTTTTATATACTTGTTAACTTGTTAGTCACGATATTTTGTGCAAACTAGTTGCAACTACTTGCATTTTTTTTGGAGAGAAAATGTCGATTAAATTTAAATTGATAATCTCTTCAGCTTTTCGGTGGTTCATTTTGTTAGAATACATTAATTTAATTTAGCTTGAAAATTCTTGCTCGAGTGTAGGTGCTTAAGAAATATCACTTCACTTACATTTTAATAAACTACATTTGAACAGATTATTTTTCTCATAGAATTTCACAACTGTTTAGCATTTCTCTTTCCAAAGTGGCTTAATGTTTTCATTCCATTATCCAATGGATGCTTTTTATGCTGGTGTCTTTAAAATAATAGCAAAGTAGGATTAAAAAGAAAATTAAGTTAACTAGATGTAAATTCTGACACAATTCAATAAAAGTTCTCAGTTAATAGGCTGTATTCAGCAATTGTTGTTCTGGCCAACTTAACCGACATTTTTGATCTGCCCGAGCCTTAATAGAGAGAATAAGAATCTGGGGCTTTCTGTGACTTTTGGTACTTACTACAACAGGCTAGTCACACCTAATGATGATGAGCGCGGTCTAAAGATGGCGTCCAGATCCTGCAGAAGTTGGCGGGACTACCATTATACCATCGAACCACCCGATTCAGCAATTCCAGCACTAAAATTGTAGACACCATTTAAGAACAACCAATAATTTGTAATCACTAATTTAATTTTAATTTTACTATTTTAATTAGTTTAAATTAGGGTAATTTTTATATTAGTTTTGGTACCAGTTACAACAACTCAGAATTTTTTTAAGTAACAAAAGTTTAAGTGTTTTTTTTTAATAAATTCAATGCCTTTAACATCTTCGTAATTGAACCAATTTTAATCGCATCACCCTTTATCAAAATATTAGCACTCGGGAATGAGTGATACTGCCTAGCGCAAAATTAAAAGAGCACCGCTTAATCACAGCCCAAAACTGATAGAAATCTTAACGGCTCCGTTTGGCTTAGCTTTAAACAGAGTGAGAACCAGAGTGTTACGTTGAACGAGTCCAAAAACTCGCAGTTAGCAGATCACATGCAATACTTATTATCATTCGTCGATCGTATCTTGAGTACCCTCAAAGACGTAAATGCTCTTCCCCGGCCGGAGTGATACACGATTGATTGATTAATTCTGTTCGACCGCTTGTGGTGGAAAGAAAAGGCAAACTTATATCAGTGCCGCGTACTCTGCCACCATAAACAGAAGATTGATGCAGAAAGGGTATAAAACAGACGTCCCAAGACCCAACACTGAACCTTCATCAGCAATTTGACAGGACATTTTTCTTTTCTTGAATGATTTTTCTACCTACTCCAGGACCAGCACAGCTTAAAGTGATTTACCATTGCAAGAAGTACTGTTTAGAGTGATTTGTGTGTGTGTGTATATAGTTTAAGAACGTTTACTGGTGTGTTTGAGTGCGTGCTGGTTCGTGTTGGGAGTATCCCGTTTCTACTAGAACCAAGTGTAAACATATAATAGGCAAGCAAGATGAGCAGTGCCCAGGATCGCCGAGCTTCGTTCGCCCGACGTGCGGAAAGTTTAATGGAAAAGGTAAGTCTTTTGCAAAGTTTATTAACACTTCCTCCCACATCGGACGGCTGCGCTGATCATTCGAGCCAGTGGTAAGAGGTGTGTTAATTTTCAAACGAATTGCCAACGTTGGCATTCCACCGTGGTTGCATGATTGCGTCAACAGTCTGTCGGTAGCCTTTCTACCTGCTGGAATGTTCAGTTTTCTCTGTCGACATTGAGTTAGTGGCCTACTGGCTTTCGTGGAATCATTTCTTTCGCTAAGCTCTTCCCCATTCCTAGCGTGGGGACGGTTAGAAAAGCGGCCAATCATGCTACTTAGCGCTAGCGAAGCGTTATATTTACGAGACAACCTTTCAAACAGCTGCCTTTCTCGGAAACGGGGGAACGCGACTGAGCGGGACGATTTATTCCGTTTCACATTTCGCAGTGTTTCATCCGTGGCCCGGAAAATTCGGTGCAAGAGTGTAAATGTGTAGGGCGGTTCGTTCGATAGTTCGTTGATTGATGAAGGTGTGTTAAGTCCGGTGGGAAATATGTTCACACTTGAATGGCACGTTTGGTTTATGGTTTTGTTTCGGTAGCTGTTTTTTTTTTTTTTGGGCGTACATCTAGAAGCTCCTTCTTAGAATTCCTTGTTCGAAAACCTTAGAAAGCGCTTCCCCACGCTGGTAAACATGTTTGGTGTGTTTCGCTGTTTTGAGGGATTTGGCTGGAAATTAGTACACCAAAGCCGCGTGCAAATCATGATTATCATTAAGCTAATTGGATTGAGCTTTTCAGACGCGCGGTAAAGCCCACGCGGCTTAGCTGCATTCCTTAGTGACGGAGCGTTCGGTTGCGCTGTTTTCGCTAAAGCTTTAATGTTTACCGAGCGATTAAGCAGTTCGTCACGCGTAGCGTAGGTAGTGAAGAGGGTTGTTAGTGGATTCGGTGTATAGCCAGTGTTTTCACTGCACCGGGGAGAGACCGGATTTTAAGGATAATTTTGAAGCGATTATTTTACGAGTAACTGTATAGAAGAAGGGTAAACATGCCTCTAAACAGCACCTTTACATTTATGAAATTTTTTTTATAAAATGAATTAAAAATTTATTTGAATCAAGTAGGTTTGATATCAGCGAATTGGTTTTACTCTATATAAAACTGACTAGAGCCGTAAGTCGTCTCGTGCTTCGAACATCTTCTTGCGCCATGGATTCAGGTCTTGTGCTGCAGTTCTTCAACTCGAGACTCCGATCATCCTGGTCAAGCCACCGTACTTGCGTGCTCCGCATGCCTGTTGGATCCCTTTTGATGACCTCCCTAACTGGGTAGCTAACAGGCCACCTCGCGATATGTCCCTGCCATCTTAGTGTCCCGATTTTCACCAGAATTCCAATCCAGTCGTTCTACCTTCTTCTGCAACCGCCATCTGCCTCACGTACTCCGTAGATCGAACGTAGCTCCTTACGCTCAAACACACCAAGTGCGCGTAGATCCCCTTCTAGTAAGGTCCATGGCTCATGTAGAGCACAACGGCCCTTACTAGAGTTCGGTAGAGCGTCAGTTTGGTTTGCCTGGAGACTCGACTGGATCGAAGCCACTTGCGTGCGCCATAACAGGTCCGATTTCCACACGTCCGACTTTCCTAGGACGTATCAGGGTCACACGAAGAAACCCACTTCTTCCTACACCCTACACTTTGCATGTATTTGGTCTTTGAAACGTTGATCTGAAGTCTAGCATACGTTTCCGCAGCCGTCCTCTTGTTGACCGCAACGGTCTTAATATCGTCGGCAAATGCCAGTAGTTGAATGGAACGCCAGAAAATGGTACCACTCGTGTTGATGCCAGCTCGTCTTATCACACCAGGCAACTTGAAGTTGAAATAGATTTTTCTCACTTTTACGCAAAATATCAGCCAAGTTGTTGAAATTCAAGTTATTCTTTTTTTTTAGAAAAGCTCCAAACTGGATAGTAAAAAACACCCGTTTGAATAAAATTATCCCTATGCAGAAAAGATGCGCTACAAAAGGTTAACAACGAAAGAATGGAATCCATCGAACGGGCGTCCCTCTACACCTGTACATTATTAATGATTGCTAATGGGTCTCCTGACCGCCCCGTACTTTTTGTTGCATTTGAGATTAATTACCTCAATTCTCCTGCCAGCACTCGATGCACTTGTGAAAAACCTTCCGAAAGCTTTGTTTTTATGAATTCTTCCGCGAAAGTTACACCGCAAGCTTTAAGCAAAATGAAAGCAGCGAAAGAGAAGTATGGTTCATTATCTTTTATGGGGCTTAGCCCTTTACAGATATGGGAGTTTTCACCCCGGCAATGTAGCACCGCCCTGAAGCAGTTTAGAAGATGGAATAATTGATCAGAAGCAAAAATTTGTATAAATTTTATAGAATGGTACAATTTAATTTACAAACAACTACTCCACTGAGATATCATTTAATCTCATAGATTGCCAACATTTTAGGCGAGAAGAATTATAACTTTTAAATGATAAACGAAGCGTCCATCACTTTTGAACTGAAAATTACTCCTCTTCTGCACATGCACGAACCTGATTGTCTAATAATGGTTTCCTATTTCTCACCGTCCACCGGTTCACAACCGGAACCGGAGTGGGGCCCCGCACACAAAGCAGAAGGGAGTAGAAGGTTTTGGTTTTATTACAAAAATATCTCTATTCCGTTCATAAGAGAGCATGAGCAAGGCAGTACGGAGCCTGGAGCTTTGTTTCGTGTTTATTTATCCCAGGAACGGTGGCTGAATGTAGACATCCCGAGCGACAGAAAGGTGCCGAAAACTCGTGCCACCGTACCGTAAAACCGTGCTTTAGCGGCGGTTCGGCCTCCCCCAAAACCCACCCGTTGGGTATTTATCATTGTCAGCTGCGTGAGGGACGGCGTGACCCGGACCGTTTGTTGTCCTTGCCCAGGCGTGCGAGACAGAACAGGTGTCGGCGCAAAAAAGGGGAAATGAGTAATAGGCCCCGGCACGTACACTGGCACGGTTGTTTGGGGGCAACGCGTATGTAAGGATGTGAGTGGATGCGAGAGTGGGTGCGTATCATCCTGCGTGACGGGCGTTCGTAAATGACGCGAGAAAATTAGAAATTTCGGCGCGGTGCATGGTTGGTGGTTTTTCAGTTGCTGCCCACAGGACTAAGATGATTGAAATAATGAGCGGGGTGGGAGGCACAAGAAGGGGTGGGTCGGTGAAAGCTCAAGTAAAACGGGTGATTTTCTAACTAAGTAGTGCAGGTCTCGTAGTGGCCTAGAAAGATCATCTGTCTATCTGTTGGAAACAATTATTTTGGTTATATTTTTGACTGGTTTTACCTAATTCTTCAACTGTTTTTCTTATGATAACCTTTATAATTTTTTTGTATTGGTTAGTTAAAAAAATATTATCCCACTTTATGTTTTTTGAAAGTTTAATGCATCAGAATGATTAGAGTCATACCCGCAAATCAGCCAAAAAGTACAATAAATCGTGATCAAGAAAAGTAAAAACAAAATCTAAAATAACAAGTCATCGAATAATTTCAAATCAAAAATATGGAAGCTGCTTTAAGCATTAACATTAAATTAAGAGTAAATATAATCGATAAAGTAAATGCTTTAATAAGACAAAATCATCGAAGCATCACGGTATAATAGGTTTTATTAAACCAAATAAAAATATGCACAATGAAAATTAAGTTCATAAAACCCATTAAAAATAATTAAACTTTTTAAAAGTATCTGAAAGTACCCCGCTGGGCAGGGCATGTCTTTGTTGCACGGAACACCCAGTTCCCATTGTCGTATTGATACGTTTCGTTTCTGATTGTTTAAGCCCTGTCTTGCTGTTTCGATAAGGCTTTACACATTTACGCTAACAGCCGTGGCCGTGGCCGCCTCAAACTAGTGCCGAACCCAATCAAAAGAACCCCGCAAACAATCGTCAAACCACTGCAAAACATAAAGCTGGCGCAAGATAAATAGGACATTTTTAGACTACCCTTTCTTACACGTGCCACGCTAATGAGTCCAAAAACGGTAGCAAACGGCCGACACTGGGCATGATAAGACAAATGCCGTATGTGTAACGGCACGATATTGTTCCGATCGGGACTGACCGCGCCCTGGTACAATTATTGGCAGCCAGTAGGTGGCGCGTCAGACTAGCTAGCGATAAATTTAGACCCATTTTATTATCTCTTCCTGTGACGCAATTAAACC
>KB672175.1:1225220-1312840 GCA_000349105.1 Anopheles epiroticus | reverse complement strand
GGGGGGGGAGGTTTTCCCTCATTTTCACTCTCACTCACTAAAACCGGAAAAACAGAATCACAACAAACAAAGCGAATGCTTGGTAGCGTGTACGGCAAAGCCACCCAAACACTTGCGCCCCCTTTTGCTCGCGCAACAATGTTTTTGTTTCTCCAAGCGAATGTTTCCCACCCGGTGAGTTCCCTGTTCTGAAGCTGCTTGAACGGCAAGGCAAAACAAGAAAACCAACGCACGCCTAATACTCCGGCGGGTCGGGAAAGGTAATGACGTACTTAGGGAAACCATACCAATCCACCGCGGAACCCATTTTCCCGATGCGCGGCTCAACGCCCATTTCAGCCCCAACTGCACGAGTTCCGCACGAGTGATAAAGTCGCTGTTGTGGGGAACCGGAGGTAGGTGCCCCTGTCGCTTCCTTCGCCTCCCTTGCACACTGGGCGGCGATGAATGAGCGCCTCACGCTTATCGATGGCGTACGGATGGTGGCACATTTCAGTTTACCTTCATCGCTCGTACAGTTCGCAGGTTTGGCAGGGCTTATCCGCTACCGTACCGTGGTTGTAACGACGCCATTCCGTTAATTCTTCCCTATTCTGGAGAGCATATCACTTCATCGGTCCATCTCCCGCGTTCCGCGTTTTAAGTGTGTGCGAAAAAAGCGCAAATAGTGATAGTAGGGCCAAACGCAAACACACCAGTCAGAAATTAGCGGAACGAACCCCCGGTACAGCACACTGACCACGCGGCGGTGCCTGTGGAGGGGTAGTTTTGCAAGCGGAAAAGCATTGTCTGGTCCGGCCCGTGCCGTTGCCCCACTGCCACTTGGTTTTTCAGTTTCTCTGCAATTCCCGGTATGCAAACTGCAGTTACACATACCGAACGGGCAAAAAAAACCAAAAAAACGAAACGCCACGAAAAGCGTGCCTTTGTCCAGTGCCCGTAGAACAATAGTGCCAGTGGGGCGGCAATGATTTTCCACCCTCCCGCTTTGAATCCCAACGTATCACACACATTCCAACCGGCAGTATAGTTACATGGGAGGGAAAGGAAAAAATGTGTCCGTGTGTTCTGAAGGGGGGAAGGTGTGTGCGACGCTAGTTTTTCGGGCGCAAAAAGGGGCTGAGTTGGGAAAGGGAAAAGAAAGGAAAACTTTTGCCCCATTGGGATGGCCGTGTGATAAGAGTGACGCAAAACAAAAACAAGGGGGTTTTCAAAGTGGGTTTAGTTGTTTGATGTTTTAGAAAATTTATCGTAATGAAAATATTTTTTTCCTAAAATTTTACCAGTTAGTAGGCAAAAAGAAAAAAATTCGCCTGCCAAAAACAGCGAAGTGAAAAATCTGCCACGTGTAGTGATTCCGGCAAAGTGAACCAGCTTAGCACACACATTTGTGTGTGAGTAGCTTAACAAGCTATAGTGTGAGAAAAGTGACAAATCGTCCTAAATCGAGAAGTCGCCGTCGCGCTTTTGCGTCGTTTTCATTTTCACAAGCACAGTCTACCGGAAGAAATAACATAATCGGCCGGAACCAGTTTAGGGGTAGCGAAACGGTGCATAAAACCTACAAAATCAGGAGACAAAAACAGTGCAGGGAGGTTGATCCCATCACACACAATAACAAAAAAAAAAACACAAACCCGCAAACAACTATAGAAACATCTTCGACGAAGGGAGAACACGTTCCATCCCGGCGCAGGCACACTGTTCGCAGGCAGAAGTAGCAGAATCGGTGGAGGATGGAAAAACCGAAGGCAAACGACACAGCATCGGCTGTTCCGGCGGGTTCACCATCAGCGAAAGGCGTGCATGTACGTATCTGCTGTAGGGGTGAGGGCGGGTTCGGAAGCTTGAACGGTGGTGGGGTACGTTAGGGAGATGGTGTGGCATGCCAGGCCCGAGAATATGGCATTTCAGCGACGGTAAGAAGGACGTTGCCAATATCCTGCTGTATTGAAAGCATAACGCGGGCAAGCGTTTTCCCTAGCAGTGGGGACCTGGCTGCGGGATGGTTGTAAACCTTCCTAGATTGCTAGAATGTGGTTGTTGGTTGTTTTCTTATGGGCCCCTAATCTATGTCCCGTTTAGGCAGACGTTAGAGCAGGGCAAAGTGGTCGCCGCTGGTGGGATGATGATAAAAGTGAAAACATTTTTCGGCCGGGAGGTTGAATGAACCGCCGGTGAGGAGGGTCTATTTCAGTTTCATATTTTTATATATGGTTCTATTTTCTAGGTGAACGAAGATATAAACAAATACAAAAAACGCAAACTGTTAAAAGGGTGAGATTTAAAAGCCTTTTCAATGTAGGGCTTGTAAATATAAGCAAAGGATATCTGTTCCCATTACTTTTCCGTTTATGTAAGATTTTATACTTTGCATGGTTTTCAAGAATGGCTTCAGTTTTAATATGAAGCTAATGTCAATGAAAGAGCCTTAAGGTTGAATGGTAAAACGGCAACTAAATATCCTACCAGCTACCAAAAATCTTAAAATCCTAGTCATTATATTTAATAATAAGGCAGAATTGAGCCAATTCACTCATTTCTTCATATTTATGGCCTTTTTTCCAACATAGACCTTTGGTTTATAATCTAGCAGTCATCTAAATGTTGTCTCAAATGACATTGGAATCACTGTTTGCTCTCTATGATATAGGCTACTTTGATATTCTGGAGTAAAAACGCAAAGGAATACCATGAGATGAGCCACAATCATTATGTTTCAATAACGGAAAAGGGCTTGCATTAATAAATAACTATAACCACTTCAGCACAAAATAGCTTGTATAAGAGTATTGTTTATCACTATTTCAATCGGGCCTGCTTACCTCCATCAGGAAATAGACCCTATAAAAGTTTTTTATACAGTTTAAAACAAAAATAAATCTTGTCGGATAATTGAATTGGCTTCCAGATAGAAACGTTTATACCAGAAAAGGTCACATTAAAGAATTATAACTCCAATATACACAGCTGTTTGAAGCACTAGGCAGAAATATGCTAAGAAATAGTGGAAATTTTGGGATCTTAAGACTGAAAGATTAACTAACCCGTGATAGATTTTACCTTGAAAAGGGGAAAAATATTTTATTGTTTTACTTTCGTGATTGGTAGAGCTCATTGCTTCTTTCATTCTATTGAGATTAACTTCATGTACCAAAACAAATATTTTGCTCAAAAAACAGACAAATGAAAGTAGCTAAAACGATGGAATCAAGGGAAAGGAATTATTTAACATTATTTGTTTAAGAAAAATAACGTCACAACGGGTGCAGCTTAAATGCTTGCTATGTTCTGGAGTAATTGTTTCATCTGTTTCCCAAAAGTAACAAGTGCTAAAAATTCACAGTTTAAATGCTTCATTTTCTCGTGCATCGAAAATGGATATGCCCTAAAGCGTTCCAATGCAAACGAACCAATGCACACAACTGTGCCACCGAATGGAAAATGAACCTTCAAAACTTCGTAACTGCAGAGCGAACAGCTTGTTCCTTCGCAGAATGCTTTCCCTCCCGGCCCTGCCGACCGGAAACGAATAATTGATCACTTCTAGCAACCGCCACGAACGATGTCTAACGATGAATGATCAATATTTCAATATGCAGAACGCACCGCCCAGCATTATACAAATAATCACACAGCGAAAAAATAACGAAAGGCTAGGAATATTAAACCATTCTCCCATTTTTTTTTGCCCCTGTACGGCGTTCTGTCATTTGATTTTTCCCGTTTTCGGTGGTAGGACCAAACCCTGTGCGGGGGGGTTTCCCATTCTTCCTTCCCGTCCGATTCACATCGCCCGATGAAATGATAAATGACAACCAGGCTCAGGCCCCTTACGAACGGTGACGCCACCATTCAGGAGCATTCCGTTCTACGTTTGCCAGCGTGCGAGTTGTTTAATATTTGTATCCGCCCTCCAGCAGAGCGATAGGCTCAAAAAGCCCTCCTCCCCTCCTCCCCCCTTTTTCCCCTTGGCCCCACTCGTCGCTCCGGGTGAAAGGCTCTTTTCTCACAACTCATAATGTGCAGGCTACAAAATGAGGTCGACATGGTGACGTTGTTGAAGCTGAAGCGCATTCCACTAGAGGCAGCGGAGAAGGCCCTAGGCTTTATGCATGTGCCAGCAGACTGTTTGCAGCTCAAACAGTGCACGCTTTTGTCGGCTCTTCCGGGGCAGGATGAACCATTGGCTGGGAAAATAATCAACAACAAGCGCACGAAGCATTGATACCTAGGGATGTCCTTAAGGGGGGGAGGGGAGGGGGGGGGGAAGGGTAGCGAGGACACGAAAGAAAAGGAAAGAGCGTTAAGAGGGAGGGCAGAGTGCTGTCCTAGAAAAGGGTCCCCTCCCGGCAATGGAAAGGCAGCTATGAGTGCGGGAGGAAAAGTTTTGCAGTGACGTAGATGGGAAGAAAACAAGGGCAAACATATGGAAGCAAGAGTTTAGGAGTAAAACAAAAAGCAACAGAAACGAAAGGAAAATGCACTATGGAAAACTATGAAACGAGAACGTCGCGGTGAGATGAGCAAAAGTGTCCTGTTTGTTTGGTTTTTCAGAAAAAGATGCTATCCATCCATCGTGCAAAGTTGGCACGCGAGTGGCGTGTTGGAGCAAAATAAAAATCGCAAAACAAAATGTGAACAAGTAGCAGGTGGAAAAATAAATGTGTTGTGGAAGGGTGGAAATTTGTATATAATATACATGATTGCTTTTGGTTGGAGCGGTTTTTGTTTTCTCCCTCCCCCGTGGGATACTGTGAAGCTTAATATTGTGTAAAATGATGAGCACAGCCAGCCCATCGTGACGCGTGATTCTGGATTGATGGAGAGGTTCTTTTCCCTTCGTCCCGCACTTGCACGCTGGGGGGTTTTGCGGTAGGGGAAGGTAACCGTCAACTCGAATCAGGCCCGTCCCGTAATCACAATGCGGGCCTATCGATTATATCGCCTTGTGCGGCCGCTGTCTTCCAACGGGTTTTTATGGCTTCCCAACGGCAACCTGAAGCCTGGTACGTCTGATCGTCTGATAAAACGGGTGGAGCAGATTATACGCACGATACTGTTATTTATCATTTCACTTCACGCTTCACGGCACGGCTTATGCTTACGATGTTTGTGTGTGTGTGATAGATTTAAAGTGAAAACAAAACGGACTGCTTAAAGTATTGGATGAGGGTGCTACATTAATGGGCCCTTTTGTACAGTACTCATGTTTGTGGCCTTTTTCCCGGCCTCGGCATAACCGATAAAAGGTTACTGATTTATGGTTCGCAACGACTGCAATCCAATTTCTCAACCTGCACTGCACATAAATCACCGGCAGCAGATGTGCTGTGGGCCCTTACTCATGCAGCGTCTAATTAAGTCGAGTCATTTTGGTGAACGTTTGAAATCGAGAAGACGCCAGCTCCGAAACAATCATGGAGACGCCTGGTTGCTGAAGACAATCCTCATGCTACGGTTTTTCTTTTTTTTTAATGCACAAACACATGTCAGCTCTAGCGGCAAACGGTCGTAGCAGCTACCGGTTGGTGAAATTGATTGCCCGAATCACTCATCCATTGAAAATACGGGGGCTTGCCGGGGAGCTGGCCGGAAATTGGTAATCTCCGGCGAGTAGTTTGAGAGCGGCAGTGTAGCTTTCTAAGAACACCCCGCCCGTAATTAAGTGCATACTTATGCAAATTCTTTCCCTGAAGAAGCTATCCGCTTGCGAGCAAGATATTTCCAGTGTCTGTGCACGGTGGGGGGGAGTGGTTAGTGACTGCTTTTTGTGAGGCAGAGTATGTGCGAGCTGGCTTAGCAGCGAGCAGAAGGTCAGTTCGTACAAGAAACACGAGTAGCTGGAACATCACTGAAAGTGGGCTGTGTTTTATGCTTGTCGAGCAGTTGCCTAGGAGCTGTTGAATGCTCCATAGAACCCACTCGGGTAGCACTTTGCATAGCGTAAATAGAACGGTCGCAAATTAAAAGAAGATCCTTTTCTCCTTCCGCTTGCTCCCTCGCAAAATCTCTCCCGTTGCTTTGCTTTTGGTATCTTTGTACAATCGGGTATCAAGTTATTATTACTTTTGGTTTGAATCGTGACATTTCAACTGAAGGATGTTTCATTAAACTTCAACTAATAAAAGTGAAAAAATGGTCAAATGTAAAGAGATGATTTGCTGACATTTCAAGATTATCTGACACAGTTTGCTAAACCGTTTTATGTGCGTGAATCTTCAGCAGGATTGAAAACTAGTCGCTGTTACCTTAGCAACCAGATTGTAACCATGTTTTCCAATAATAAGACGATAAATTAGTTTCAATCCTAATAGTAAATACGCAAGGAAGCTAAATACCGTATAAACAAAAATAAATAAGGATAAAGATTAAGTAACAATTATTTAAATTGCTGTCATTCGCAAAATAGCTTAATTTTTAAAGCTAAATTTTTCAAAACAAATATGAAGAAACGAACGTTACAGTTTCTATACAAAAAAACGTTTAACACTATTTCCAGGTACTTTTCCTGCATCGTTTGTTCGATAAGACCTAAAGTTTATCTCTCAAGTGGCATAGTTGTGTATTCTGAACAGAATATTAATGTTTGAAGAAAGAGTTCAGCGCTTCATCACTCATCAGCTTTAATTGTTAACCTCAAAGATTACGAATCATGCTCATGCCAAAAATGGTATTATTTCATACGTCAGCTTAGCTTAGCCTAGTGCGAGAACCTAGACCTCCTTTCAGGGCAAAAAGATAATACACTCGATACACTGTCTATCTGCACACTTGTTCACCCAGTCGAAAGCAATGAATGTAAGGAACATTTCTAGTTGATGCTGCTACAGCTGACAGGTGACAGCAACATCTTGAACGTAACAATCTGCTCAATAAAATCATCATACCCGCCAGGACCGGATCAAGCCATAACCTTCCCCGAACAAATCGACAGAAAGAGAGAGAGAGAGAGAGGTAGAGCGCTAGCTCGGCGACATGGCATCTTTGCACGATCGATCAAATCGAAAAGAAATCACGTCCATTACCGGTATCATCGTCCTGTCGGCAGTGATGATGTTTGATGGTGTTTGTTGCCTGTCCATCCACACGCCCACCCTGTGCCCGTTCGGCGGCTCTTCGAGGTTCGCTGATAGCTTGATTCGTTACGACGATCGACCACGACGACGCGAACGTGGTCAGTATGCTAAGTGTACGTCCCGGTGGGCGGACAAGTATAACGATGAGCACAGGCGATGAGAACAATTTTGCCACTCCTGCCCACTGGTGGATGTGTTTTGGTATGTAAGATGAGGCCAAAGTGCTTCAGCGCTAGATACGCTCCTGGTTTTTGCGTTAGTCATTCGCAGAACATGTTCTTCTCTTTAACCGAACAGTGTGTACGTTTACGCTGGCAATGGGAAAAAAAAGGACGACCAGCAATAAAAACGAATGACGTTGAGGCTACGCTCGCTGGCTGATTGTGTGATCGAATTGAGAAAGAATTGAGTTAGCTTTGGGAACGAAAACAGTAGCATAAGAGTACGTGACGCGGGGTGAATGAGTTCAACCGATTTTACTGTGAACGTTGCGGTCGCCAATAAACGGCATCATACCAGACAGGAAGACAAGTTTGGTAATAAAATTATCAGAAAAGAACGACTTTTGCTGTTTGTGGGGAATAGAACGGCTAGATCTACTGTTTACAGCTGTCTTGAGAAAGCGGGAATGCATCAAGTTCCAGCGTGCGATAACATCTCCACAAACACATCACACACGATGAAGCAGCGGTTGATTGACTGCAGTTGATTATGTTCGTTTTTCCCCATCCCCAGCTGAGCAAAGTGCTAAGTTCCATAACAACATTGTACTTTGTTACAATATTGTACACTTCAAATTAAGAGCGAACCCCAGAAGGACGGACGTATTTGGTTTGCCGGCGTTTTATTATCACATGGAGTGCTTTTGGCGACAGCACTTGAAGTGCAGCGTCTACCAGCACTCATAAGAAGGGCTGCATTTGCAACAAAACTATCTACAAACGGTTGACTTATGGATGAAGTGTACAAATGAAACCGAAGTTCCATCACGTGTTGCAATAATGGTTTCGTAATTTAGCCATCATCGGATAGTGTGCGTTACGATTGCACGGTCGAGGTTTGGCTTTGGCTTTGGAATTGAATAGACGAATGGTATTTGTGTATACACTTATAAGTATAGAATTCTTCTTTGGCATGATAATCCTCGTTGGAAAATGCTTGAGCATAAATCTAAATGGATTGAACCTAGGACAGCTAGGCCCACGGTATGGGAAGGAATTCGAAGAATGTTCGGCCTTACGTTGGGCCAAAACTAATTGTTTTAACCATTAAAAAAATTGTGCAGTAGTTCTGATTTTTCTGATATTACAAAAGTAAAGTTTCTTCTTTCTATATGAACATGAGCCATTGAATGTCGTCAAAAGTGTAAAAAAACCCCATTTTATCCTCTGTTGTTGCTTGTAATATAATTCGCTTTGCTTCTTCAATAAATTTAACAAAACCATTGCTGTCACTATCATGTAACTACTGAACTTACCCTTTCTCTGACCCTTGCTGGAATCGGGTATAAGGGCACCTATCAATCAATTTTTCATTTACTTATCGCCCACGACGGTTAACATTCCGTTGTCTCGAACTGTATCAAAATTAAATTACTAAATTTTGCTACGGTTGCTAGTGCTACTGCAAATCGTGGCATATAAAATTTTCCATAAAAATTGAAATTGATGGCAACAAAAAAGCTGCATACCCTGTAGGATGCTCCTGTTTTACTAAAAGTATTTCCTTGCTTTCTCCTTTCCGCTGCTATCACTTATGCATGAAATTCGATATTTTTTGCCCCGTTTCTCGTTTGCCTCTCGTCTCGTCGTCTCGTCTCTGGGCGGCTCAAATTTAGCCTCAGGTTAACGAACTGGACCGCGGGCCCTTTAACTCACATTACGGTTCACCTTCCGGCTTAACCGAGTAACCGATGGATAATTGATTAATCCGAAGGGATTCCCACCGATCTCCCGGGCCTATGTTGGCCCCACAAGCGATGTGTCCATGGGAAAGGCTTTGCTTTTCTTCTTCCTCTTCTTTCGTACAATTATGCCTTCCCTTTGGGTTGAACAATGCGCCCTGAAAGCGTCCGCCTGTGTTTCGGCAGCCCTCAAAATCCTGGGTAAGGTGTGTCATTTTTTGTCGATCCTTTTTTCCCATTCCCCGTTTGTTCAACCGATCGATACACGTGGTCTCAAATTTCCAATCCCGGTCGGTTGGCACTGTGGGTAGGAGGTAAGCGTGACGGGTTTGTGGCCATTGTGGATTGTTAAGGAGACACGATAAAAAAAGCGCAACTAACAATGATTCACCTCATTTCACCACCTACACCCGGCGATACATTTCGAAGTTTGGTGGCTAGTGTTTCGATTGAATTTCGTTCACCAATTGGTAACGACCCGGCAAACCGAAGCGAAACCGATACAGACACGATAAAAATAGTAGCGAAACGAATGTGGCATGAAAGCGTTTTACCAACCCGTTTTTCTCGCAAGCAATGCTACGTTGTAGCAATTACGAAAACAAATAAAACGAGATAATGGGAGAGAGAGAGAGAGAGAGATAGGAAAGAAGCAGTAGACAGAGAAGCCACTGCTTCATGATGATGATTTGTGGAGCTAATTTAAACGTTAGAACCACCACGATCAAACCATCATACCAATCACTGCCAAACGGTGATGGAGGCTGACGCTGGAAGCAAAACCCATCCCAATCAGGATGGTCAG
This sequence comes from Anopheles epiroticus, assembly GCA_000349105.1. Lineage (NCBI taxonomy): Eukaryota > Metazoa > Arthropoda > Insecta > Diptera > Culicidae > Anopheles > Anopheles epiroticus. The sequence goes on along the minus strand of KB672175.1, from coordinate 1,303,053 downwards.
TTTTGTAAAGCCGTGTCGGCACAAAGAGAGAGAGAGAGAGAGAGCGAGAGGCTATAACGGAAGGTGATGAAAACGTCAATAATTTCAATTCCAATATGGGGGCCATGCAAATCAATTCGAACGGGTTGCTTTGATAGGGGTTTTGCGTTTTTTACGCCAGGCTGAAGCGATGCGCTAAGGTTGACCGTTCAGTCTACGCTTCGCCACCATCGGAACTGGGACTGATTTGCTTCCCAAAGACGTACAGTGAGCAGGAGCAAAGTGCCAACAGGGTGCCATATGCCATCTATTTTTTTTATGTGAAGTGCAGTGAAATACTTTCGATTCAGTGTGATGCATTTTTTTTCAGTTATATTTTAAAAATAGTTACCATAGTGTAATTTGGTGATTGGTGCTCTAAAAAGATGTGAACACATTCTTCTTAGTTCTTTTGTGTCTTTGCGTGCTTTTATGCATCCTATGGTGAAAGTACACTTTAATCATAACTTCATTACGAATTATTCGCTGCGGGTCATTAGTGTGTACGGCGTACGTTCGTCCCTTTCGCCAGATGAATTTCCGTCCTTCGTTCTCTGCCATTGTGCTCAATCGCCCTTCAGTGAGGGTGCTTATTTATTGGCCATGAAACTGGCGCTACATTAAGAAAGCATAAAAGCGCGTGGAACGGCAAAGAGTGCACAATGGTGTTTGCCGTTGGTGGTAATTCGGTTCCGGCGGACGTGAAGTCGAGCAAACGTTGTTGTTTGCCCTCTACCAGTTTGGATGAAAGATTGGGCATCGTGCTGCGTTATATACTAAATGCTTTCGGAAAGATATTTAGCCAGTAGAGGGATAAAATGTTTATGACACGCGTCGTGTTTTTCTGAGTGCGATTCGAGAAGAAAGTGGAACGGTTTTTGAGTGGTTCACAGAGGTTTAGTTGTTAAATTTTGTGTGTATGTGTGCGTGTGATAATTATTTTTAACTAAGCAATGCGGTGTGAAAGATGTTTTCGAAAAATAGATTTAAATATGATAATTTTGCTTAAGTCTGAGAGTAAATGAAGAGAAAAGAACTACTTCCTAAGAGCAACACATTTAGCAAGCATTTAACAAACAAAATAACTCAACCCACTGTACAAACAAAATAAAAATCCAATGTTAAACGCCACTTTACGTTGCACGGTATTACAAACCGTCTTTTTAAAGGGAAAATCAACTCCTCCAGCCAGCTAGGGCCAGCTTCGAGCAGCTCCAACCAGTTTACGGCTGCCGCTGGAAACCGTGGGCCCCTTCCAACGCTCCTGCCCTCCTCCTTACCATCGTCTTAGCAGCAAGCGAGCAGGCGCAAAGCGATTTAATTTAAAAGCAATTATCTGCAATTGAAAAGTTCATTGCAACGCACACGCTGCCAATAAAAACAGGCTGGCACGCAAAGGCACATGTGGTGCACATGGGGGCATCAAACATGCCTCATCCTTGCAGTCACGCCCTGGCCGCATCGCCCATCCGTCGCGTCGAGCGCCTTTCGTTCGCCATCGATCGATCGTTCGTTCCAACTTTCGTTGATTGGAAATTGATCGGAAATGAAGTTTTTGCGTCGTAATTTTGGTTTCAGCTTGCTGAGCGAACAGGGAATGGGACGATAGTGCACCACTTGGAAGATGTTGTGCTGAGCAAAAAGGAGCATCAACTAATGCGTTTGTTTGTGTGTGTGCGGTTGTGAAACATGTAATGTATTTATAGCACTGTTGATTGTGAAATGAAATCATCCTTGAGCTTGGTGGATGAAGTGCATGTTCGCATAATTCGTACGGGCACAACGATGAGTGCGATGGGTCCCGGAAGCTCAAGAAACATTTCATCAAATGCTGCAAAAATAAGCAATCGCGAAAGAGTTGAATCAGCGCACTAAAGCACTGAGCATTGAAACAAATCAGGGAATTCCCTTTGTTTAATCGAGTGAAAGTATTTTTTTTTATTTTGTAAGAGGATTTTCGATCTTGCTACATCCTGCGTTGGTATCGATTAGAAGCATCAGAACTGATAAAGCAAAGCACTTGGTTTCTAGTTTCGAGTTTCGAAGACTGATGAAGTGTTCTAAGTGGCTTACAAGCTCATTGAACAACCTTCTTCATCAGGTTGCTTTACACATAGAACCCCTTGATTAAATTGACACTCTCAAGAGGAATTCTGTTTCGGAAAAGGAGTTTGATAAAAACATGAGATTGAATATAATTTTTACAGCCTTACATTGACGGCGAGAGTGTAACGTGATAACAATGTTACCACTTTTGTAAGCTCGAATTAAACGCTTCTTATAAGCAATTTACATAACCAGCAAATTGATACAAGAAGTATCTCTCTGCGCTGTGGTACTGAAAGCCTTTCCGTACCGAGTTTAATACATCGAATAGGTTTTTCTTCGCGCAGCTTTTCATTTCACCAACTTTGTCAGCTGCTGTCCGGCTCAAAGAGCACTCTATCTTCATTTCCGCTGATTAATCGGCCCATTAGACGTCATCGGGCTTCTTTTGAGCTGTTTTGGTAACTGTCAGTTGCAGGTTCCGTTTTTCTCCTTCGTTTATCTAGATGCCCGCCTGCCCTTGCCCGTTTGTTATGCAGATGAGCTATTAGCCCGTTCAACCCCGTTCGTGTAGTCAAAGTTAATTTAGACATTCCATTTAGTACGATGCTAAGCCAGCAACCGGAACAGGTCAGGAAAGCCTCTTCCGTGGACGTTTGCTAGTAAATCCGAAGAGGTTTAGAGTGAGCCTCAGCATAGAGAAAGCAAAACAAAACACTGTTAAAGTGGGTAGAGACAAAAAAGGAAGCGCTAAGCATTGTCTGCATGGAAGTCTCCGGAGAAAGCAGCGATTGAACAGAAATAGATCACACTGCCAAATCGAGCACACGAGGAAATGGGCACGGACGGTCGATGCAAAAGCCTATCGTTTTACGCTCCGGACCGTACCCCGTTTCCGGTACGCGGTTCGCACCTTCCCGGTCTGGTGACCGTGTTGCACTGTGCCCATCCGTGATGGATTGCCTTCTCGCTGGAGCTGCAAAACGGTCGCAGTCACGTAACGAAAAGTGAACGAGTGCTCGAAAGTCTATCGATGGAACGATGATTGCATATCGCCCGGCACAGCGCAGCAAAGCACCATGCGCCCACGAGCTCCCGCCAGCTTTCCCCGGGACCGTTGAAGGACCGTTGAACGTGGAAGGTCTCGCTAAGTAGCCACTTGTTGACGTGGGACTGAAAGGCAATTTCCCCACTCACAACCAGGGTGCGAAGGTAGCAGTTCAGTGGAGGGCTTTTTCTTGCCATCACCTTCACGCCGGCAAACTTTTTCGTGCCGAGGCTCGGTCGGTCGGCTGACGCTTCGGCCTTGCTCGCCCGTCTCAAGATTCCGCCGTTACCTCGTCGAGGGCGCAAAAACGGAGGCATATGTTTACACTCGCTATAAAATAAATATTAGCTTGCTGTTAAAATGAACCCACCCAGCAGCAGGGAACAGCAGGGTAGCAGCCGGGAGGGTGGGTATGGAAAGTGAAAGGGTTCCGATGTAGCTGTCAATATTGAAAAGCGGGAAAGCAGCTATGGGCGCCGGTTGTTTGCTGGGTGCGGCAGAAAAATTATATGGAAAAAAACGGTGGATGCATGAGGGGGGTGGCTAAACATGCGGGTATGGATGAAATTGAAACTCAAATATTGAAGGAGATTGATGGAAAATAGGGAGCTTTTTTCACAACGCTTGGCAGTAACAATTGAAGGAAACAGGAAACGGGGAAAGCAATTGTTGTGGGGAAAGCGGTACGGTAGAGTAGAAAACAAGCAGTTGCAGTAAGAAATGAAATAAAATTAAAGTGTATTACAGGCGACAGCAAATAATCACTCAAAACGGGAAACATTCCACGTGCACCTACTGCATTTTGAAAAATTCTAACAAAACACAGTGGTGTTGTGCGGAAGAGCTTTTCCTATGCCCACGTATAGAAATAATAAAAGGATAGATCAACTAGGTTTATGCAAAAGTTAATTACAACTGGCGTTTTAATCTCAATTCTAGGAGCTTTTGTTTTTGAAAGTATAAAATAAATAAAATAAAAAAAATAAAATAAAATAAATAAATAAATAAAATAAAATAAATAAATAAAAGAAATAAATTAATATCAATCATACGTAGTTAGAATTAATTTATTTTATACACTAAAATATATTTAAAGTTCATGAAGTCATTTATCGGAACCATCAGCTGTGCGTACTATTAGACTCATCTCAGCATTTATCAACCACAACCACAAATTATCTTGAATCACTAGATTCATGAAACTAGAGAGTTTGGAAACTTTTTATAAGAGACTACAGTGCTACAGTGCTACAGTGCTACAGTGCCAGCAAGTAAAAATTCTTTAAACTCTCATATAAACATTTGCAAACACCAAATACGTACTAAATGTAAGCATAGAAAGAAGATTAAAATTGCAACATAAAATTCAGCTAAGCATCGATAGATCGCTTTGAAAATGCAAACAGCTTTGTGCACAAAAGTATAACAATGAAAGCTGTTAATGGAAGGCTTAGCATAAACAGCCTGCAGAGTTAACCAATAGGAAAGTAATTGTTTATCCCGCAAAAGGAAATCATTTAACAGTGGGGTGTGCGTGTCTGTAATGTGGCTGCAAACAAGCACGACCGCAGCAACAGCACACGGTGGAACTTTCAAGCTCAACCCAACGCCCGTCCGGTAAACAGCGCCACGAAGCGCAACAAGTCGAAAGTGTATAACCAAAAAAAAAAAAAAACAGAAAGAGAAATAAAAATTCACCCCAAAGCAAGACAAGCAAACCCAACACCCAACAACAGTGCCATTTGTTGCAGAAACCGCGTTGGCTACTGGCGGCAAAGCTCACCGCAGGAGCAGTGTGGACAACGGTGCGTTGAACGAATTCCACGACCCCGGCCGAAGAAGCATCAACCACACAGCGTTCGATTTATGTTTGTGCTGCCAAATGGGACGACGGGTAAATTGCGAAAAATATGTTTCAAAATACCTTTACCAACCTGTGTCCTGTGCGCTCAACGGTGCAAGAGGCACGAGAAAGCAATAAGAAAGAGGAACTGAAATGTTGGATTCTTTTTAGCACCAGCGAAGGCGCGTTTTTCATGCAAATGAAACAATGCATTCAATGTAAAGTGCTTCCCTAGTTACTTACGCCGGCTCACAGGCAATAATAGGGGGTAGCTTTCATGTAGCTTTAGCAACAAACCTCTTCACAAACCACCCTAACCAGGTATAGGTACGATTCCAATGGATTCGGTTGATGTAGCTCATGGATTATTCATCCCTGCTCACCGTACACTGCCGGGCTGCCGGGCTGGAATCGTCTGTCCTTGTGGTTCCGTGCACACCGGAAGACCAGTGCGCATTACCAGTGCGCGAGTGGAGTTTTCATAAATTTACAATAACAGTACCATTCAGGCGAGTGAAATATGGACGCGCGGTAGGTTTATGCAAAAAAACAAAACGGAATTTGATTCGGTTTCGTCGGCTTAATGGTATTGAGCGAATTGGCACGTTCCGTTTCGCTCCGCGCTGATACCCTTCCTTTTCGCGCTGCTACATAACACTATTTGTCTATTTTAAAGACTCTCGCAACACATCGTTGCGGCACACTGCTGTGGAGCCGTTCACACAGTTTTTTTTTGTTGCAGTTGTTATCACTCGATGAAACTATAGATCTTCATACAATGCACTCATTGTGTAAGAAGAACTGGATTTTCTCGAGAAAAATATAGCACTTTCGTGTGTGTGTGTTATGTCGTGCCAGTGCAGGTTGCTGAGAGTTGACAAGATGAGCTAAGGGATTTAGATTTATGATGATTGCACTGTGCATACGTAATATCCGGCACTGTACATTCGAAGTAGTATTTTCTGTGGTATGGAGATAGTTAGGGAAATAAAATGATATTATTTTTTTGCACGAAAGTAATACAACATTTTTCATTACAAGCATCCACAGAACGATTTCTTTAGTAAATTTACGCACCGTTCTTGAGTTTGGATCAAATGTGCATTTTGTGTGCAAAGTTTCATGAGTAGGTATTTAAATAAAAATATTTATTTATTTTGAAATTGAAAAATATTTAAAAAAGTTTTAATTTTGTCCAGTAAAAAGTTGACTATATATTATAGATATATTAGAGATTATTATTTTATTTTTATTAATTTGCTAAAAACATTGTACGAAAATTTAACTTGTTTGCCAAACATATGTTAAACGATTTTTTCTAATTGAAAAGACATTTTTGTATACGCATACAGAAACCTTTTCAGTTTTTGCTTGAGACAATAATCTTGATTCCTAGTACATTGCTGCACCGAATTCGTATCATAAACTGACGACAGTGAAATAATTCATAAACAGAGTACAAAATCATCTCTCACTACTTGTCGCTGCTTGCATTAAGCCACACTGTGTGTGTGTGAATGCGTGGGATGGATGAATCGAAACGGGACGCTGGTAATGTGGTACACTTATACCCCATAAAGCATGTCCTGATTGTGACAACGCGTGAAACAGATACAAGCATCTCGTCTAGAGTGACTTGCGAGTCTATTTCCGAGTGTACAGCCCCATTACCAGCATCCCACTGTCCCGGTCTGGCACTGGAGGCACCATTGGAGGATGCAATTTGAACGTAATGGTCGCTTGCTGATTGCAATGTTCGATCGATCCGGCTCGGGCCAATACGGTGCGCTGTATTGGTCGTGTGCTTGTGTCGTGCGCGTGTCCCGTGATGCGATATTGATTTCGGTTGATGAATGAATACACCCTTCGTTAACGATTATCCATCATGTGATAAGATAACCCATTCACTATCATGCATAATGACGGGCGCTGGGGGTGTAATGAATTTATATTGACTGGGTTCTGATTACCGTACCCACATCGACATCGGTTTGCTGTGAGCTAATAAATAAATAAATCAAACTCTTAGGATGTAAGCTTACGGAATGGAAATGTATTTAATTGAATTTTGTTTTTGTTTTTTTTTTTCCTTTACTCCACAGCGATATGCAGTTAACACGGAGAAGAGTGGTGAAATTATCGTCACAGTGCAGGTAAGATAGCATTTTATTAGCTGTCGTAATGTTTACTAGAAAATATATGTTAGCAGAATAAAATAAATAGTTTGTTTCGTTCGGTATCAAAAGCAAACAATTTTCAATTTGTTTTTTAAATATTTGAAAACTTTTACTTTTAACTTGTATTAAAATGCAACGGTGCTTTTGATAAATTTTGCTCATTATTTCCCTTATTTGCACGTTAAAATTACAGGCACTATTTATGACTATATTGTAGTGACATGTACAAAATTTAGATTAAACTTACTGAGTCTGCTTTTAAGTGTTTATCTTTCATTCATATCACCTATTCTCGTGCCATTCAACTGTAGAGCAAATTTAAACAATAAAAAAAAGACAAAACAAAGTCTCGTGACGGCCAGATTCTTTCATCGATTGCTTTTCTTGGGCAGTGTTAAAGTTGAAAACAAAACTTTCCCAAGATGACGAGTGAGATGGTTTTGCCATGTAACCTTACCCCTACCCGCATTGGCTTTCGTCCTATTCTCTCCGGCCCGAACAAGCATCATATTGCTCACAATTTATAGGGAAAAGTTTTGCCTACAGTGGCACAAAAACTTTCCTTCCGCCAACTTTAGCCGCTCGATGGGATCGTATTGCGTTGATGTAGTTTCACATTTCTTATTTCCCTCACCAACAAGCGTTGTTTTTCGTAGGGCTAGTGTTCCCAACCTTCCACTGCAGACTATTGTTGGCTACCGGGGTGTATTAACGCTTTGCTTCACCTCGAGCTTACGGCGTGCCCGATGGGGAGAACAAGAAGTGCAAACTGAAACTTACAGAAACAGAAAATGAAACTGGATGAATGAATAAACTTGCACCCAACTTACCACTTCCCGATGGATCGCAGTTTCCAAACTCGTGCACTGCTTCCATTAAAGCCATCGCTTCTGTTTGCTTATTCACAGGGCGATCTTTCACAACAGGAAAAGCGAGCCGTCTTCCTTACCGTGCACGATCTGGGCACAAACCGTAAGTACTACACCGGAGTGCGGAGAGGGAGAAAAGAGATCAAAAGAATCTCCCAACACACAAACGCATGTGTCATACCCTGTGTCAGCACGGTGCGTTGTGCTTTTCCTTGCGTTAATGATTTTTCCCTTTTGTATTATTACTGCTGCTTGGTAGATTCATCGTTCGAGGAGTTCGTCAACAGTGCGTGCATGATTGAAATCAAAGAACGGTCGTGCTTCATCCACATCGACGTACCCGGCCATGCGGATAATGCGCCCAATTTGGCCGACTCGTAAGTATACTGTACCATGCGGGAAAGGGAGCAAGTGTGTGTTTGATGCGAATGGAAATGGAGCTTAGCAGTGAGGGGATTACAAATTAAGACAGAAGCCCATTGATTTTGTGCTTCTCGGTTGCTTCGGTCCGTTCGTTTGATGACGATGGAAATAAGTTATCACAATGGATGCGGATTAATGATATGAATTAAGCTTGTTAAATGTTAAATGCTGCCTACGTAACGTTGCTGTTTTAGAGTTACTTGAATGATCCTTGAAATAGCAATTAGGTACAATGCACTGGGCGTCTCCATTATGTCGCTTGCGAAACGTACAAAGTACCGGGCGCCTCCTTTTCACCGAGAGCTTTTCCAGGTTTTTACGTTTGTTTTAGTGTGTAAAAATTGTATCCCAACTTTAATTGAATTGAACCGAACCGTTACATGATATTTATTTTTTTTTTCTGTGGCTATACGCCAACCGTCCAGGTTCCAGTTCCCATCGCTGCAGCTGCTCGGCGAAGAGTTGGTCACGGTGCTAGACTTCCTGCACGTAAAGTACGTGATCGGCATCGGTGAGGGTGCGGGCGCTAACGTGCTTGCCCGGTTCGGACTCGCCCACCCGTCCCGCTGCCTGGGGCTGATCTTGATCAACGTTACCGGTTCGGCTGCATCCGTGCTGGACGTGTTTAAGACGAAGTTTATCTCGTGGAAGGGCGACGAAGTTGGACAGTCCGCCGAAGACTTTCTGCTGTATCACAAGTTTGGCTACGTAAGTATTGCAATGTTGGTGGGAGAAAACACACGATACCGTGCAGTGAAGATGATCGGTATCGGATAAGATAGTGTTATTGCTACATACCTTACCAGTCCCCGTCCATTTGGGGTTTCTCAAATTATTTGTGTCGTCAAGCACGAGCTAGCACTGTTTCTTTTTTTTTTGTTACGGTCACATTTTTTTTGTCTGCAAACGGTAATGTTTAAATTTTTCAACTTTCATATTGAATTGGCTTTCGATGTTAGATGGGATAAAGAGAGCGGTGGCGTAAGTTAGGTCACCGTTTCATACAAGTGTATTTTTTTATTCATTTCCATTTTGGTGTGAAGTTAATCTAAGTGTCCAGTGTTTTATAGCAACTTTTTTACAAAACAATTTTTGCACAACGTTTTGATTTACTTTTTATTACGGGTTTTTAATCTTTTTGGAAGAAAAAGGTCATACGGATCCATTTGCATTGTTTTTCATGAACTTTTTTTATTACGTATTTTTGTTGTAAAATTTTATTCATTAAAAACTCGGTGAATGTACACAATGGTATAAATGGTCTAAAGTGACAAAATAGACAAAAAAAACTAGCGTGAAATAAAAATGAAGATTTTTTACAACTAACATACTACTTATAAATGAACAAAACACCATGCCATAACAATCCACTCACGGCAGCACATCCGCATATTATAAAATCACACAGCTCCTCAAACCACCGAAAGTAACCAGCATACAGTACAATAAACATGAACGTTTTCTTTCTCTTTTTTCTTTCCTTTCCCTCGTTGCCTACCTACCGACAAATGTACTTTATTTATCGGAAAACAATAAATTATGTTTGGTTGCGTTTGTATTGCAATTGTTTTCCCTCTTTCCACGTCACGCTACACTCATTCTGCGTGTGATGTATGATGCATCGCGTAATGTGAATTAATTAAAACTAAATTATACAATTAATCTACCGATCAACTTGTGCATTGATTTATTTCCGCACAAACATCGATCTTGATTATGATTTCGAAATTTGAATAACTTGTTACCACCTAATCCCTTCGAACGAATCAATCGCAATGAAAATGCGAAACGTAATGCAACACAACCGTAACACACCAAAAAATTACACGTCCGTTAACAAAACCCACAACGAGAAAACTCGACAACCATGCAACCTCGCGCCATCCGCATCCTGCAACACCACAATTTCTGTTTCGTTCTGCCAACCAAATACCAAACAATCTCACGCAGGTTTTCTCCGAGGTATTTAGCGTATTTAGTGTTGCTGTACCCGTTGTGTTAGCTAGCAAATTTGTTTCTTTTTCTACTCTCTGTAGCCTTCTGCCCGGTTTGGCTAGCCTTGTGCACGCTACACTTTGCGTTACTCGTTACTTTGCGTGGCTGTTTGTTTTGTGTTGTGTGTTATGGTGGTGCACCCTGCCCGAAAGCAAGAGTTCTTTGCACAGAAAGCTGAGGGGAGATCTTTTGCAACATTGAGAGATAGCTTAGCACGGGTTCAATGACTGTTTGGTTGCATTTTTGCTAGATGTTGTTGTTCAGAGAGTAGCACATTGCTAAGGTTGAAGTTTGTAGTTGGGCTTTCAAGGGATTCTTTCTACAAAAGATGGATGGTAAACTTGATACTATTAACTCAATATCTAACTAACTACGGAAACTAACCTATGAAAATGAGATGGAGTTTTAAATTTTAATTTTTTCCATTAAAAAAAATCACATTGAAAGCATTACTAACTAAAGTAACAATTAACAAATTTATGTTTTATCAAACAATATGGTTTATGTAATAATAATGATCATTTCGAGAACATCAAGTTAGGTTTACAATTATTCAACTCAAACAAAGTAATTTTATCAGTTGTAAAGTCTATAACATGTTTCTTCATATATTTTCTTCATATATATGGTTTTTAAAACTAGTGCTGTAATTAAGAATGGAAAAAATTAAGTTGGTTTTTGTTAAAGATTCAAAAATCGAATGTAAATGGTATTTGCAAATAATAATGTAAAACAAAGATTGGATACAAAACAACACATAAAATATTTGTAACTAACTCACAAAAGTAAGATGTGAAATCTTGTGCTATGAATAATGGAACATTTTTTTAAGTTGTGAGAAAAGAATTTCAACTATAAGAATAAGAGCTATTTTCAATCATTTTTAAACAAAAATTAAGAAGACTAACAAAACAGGTTAAGGAAATTCGATTCTAATTATATAAAGTATAAACCGTTGAAATCCTGGCAAATCTCCATTAAAGTGTGTAAGTAACCGAGGGTACTTAAAAAAACAGTAGAAAATTGATTCCTTGCGGTAGAAAAATCACTAAACTTTCCTTCAAAAGCAAAACACGATACATAAAAAAAACAGTATGAATAATTTCTGTAGCTCACGAATGAAATCGTTGAAGCGGCTAGCGTGTATGTTTTGCTATGTTTCCTCACCTTTTCTCTTTGGTTTAGCCGTTGTTGCATTAGTGCATTAGTCTGCTCGTTTCTTACACTTTACGCTGTGCTATAGCGCCACCTAGCGGATCACTCGGCATCGTTTTTTTTCCGAGTGCATTCCATCGCACCGCCAAGTTGTTTCAGGTTTTAATTTCACCTTTCTTTCCATACCCTTCACATCTCTTGATCGACTATTCGATCGACAGCAACTGGTCGGCGATAATCCGGACAAGGAGAAAATTGTGTCCGAGTTCCAGAGCCGTCTGCACAGTTCGCTGAACAGCAAAAATCTGAAGCAATACGTTAAAGCATTTATGTCGTAAGTAAAGGATGGGTGGTTGCAAGGTTGGTAGTGTGATGATGATAATCCATTCGTCTTGCTCTTCCCATCACGCTAGGCGCAAAGATTTGCCTCTGAAGAACTGCAAGGTCGATCTGCTGCTCATCACCGGCATCATGAGCCCGTACGCAAGCGTCGTTGAGAAGCTGTACAAGGACCTGAACAAGGAGAAGGTTACGCTGCTGAAGGTGGAACGAGCCGGTGACGTGCTGGCGGATGCGGTGAGTGTTTTACTGTTTTACGGTGTTTAAACGACGACCGAAAATGACCTCACGCTTTCCTTTACTTTGCCTCCTTCCCCGAAAGCCTGCCAAAGTGGCCCAGTCCATTCTGTTGTTCTGCAAGGGCCAGGGTCTGCTGACGTCGGTCGCAATGCCCGGTGTCGATCGTAACCGTGCGTTCTCGACCAGCTCCGGCGGCTCGACCGAAGGTTCGACGGGAGCGAGACGCCTGTCCCGTGGCATGTCGATGGAGGACTACGACAAGCCCAACATCCGTCGGCTAAGCGTCACGATCAACGAACAGCTGCCACCGATCAAGAAATAGAACGATCTGAACCGCTCGAGCAACAACGAGGCGGAAATAGACGAAGAGGAATCGGACGGGGCGGAGGAACAGTGAGAGAGCTGTGCGAACGTTCCCGGAAGGTTCCAAAACTTCCCTCTTTCCGGTGCTGTTACTCGACACGACACCGCTGCGCAGCATGAAGTAAAGTAAAAACAAAAAACAAAGCACGTCACACGTGGCAAACGATATCAGTTGCGAAAAAAAAACTCGTTCAAATTTTGCAAAACGGAAGAAAACAGAACCACCAGTTTTAAAGAACAGAAGAAAAAAAACTAAAGCATAACATTAGACAAACGACCAACGTCGAGCGATATCTACTTCCCCGCATATACCTTACACGTAGTGAACTGCATATTCAACATAGCAAAACATTTAGCGCATGAGCAAGCACGTACGTTACTCCTTGGGACATATTTTTTATCTAAATGTAGAGCCTCTAAATAAATGGAAACATATTTAAACAAGAAAACCAAATCGAAACCTTTGTAACCTCAGGCACGGTAAAAAAAAAAAAGGGAAACAGAAAACCCCGTCTGGAAGAACTCGGCTCCCGAAACTCTGTGAGGCTTGCTTTTATAGAGCGTCACCATAGCAACCGAACCGGATGCTCGTGACTGCACAATTTCATCGCCAATCATTGGCTCGTTTCGTGAAGGTTTTTGCTGGCTCGGGCATGCCAGGCTAAGGAGTCATTTTGGCGGGCGGCGCCTACACTTCTTTGACGCACTGTACTGGTGTTGCTTCAATTTGATAGCGTTTTATTCGATAGCGGTAGCGATCGATTTAAATGATTTCTAGAGCCTATATATATATATATATATATATATATATATACATACACACACTCAAACACTCAACAATTCACATACAACATAACCCCCTGCAGTCCTTACTTTATGCAGCAGAAGTATATATACACAACTATTTAAATATATATTAGCCACCCGGCGGGATACGTCTCTGTGGACGAACGGCAGTGCTAGAACAAGACCATATTTACGCAGGTTCATCTTTATGCAGCAAATTAGAATGAAACAAAAAAAAACAAACGTCTTCATACAATTGCATACAAGCGAGAAAAACATTTAAACTATACACAAAAAATATATACAAAAAGCCTATATATATTTTGTCTCTTTTTTACCTTTGCCGGTGGCACCGTGCAAAGGGAGTTGAAGGGTATAAAAAGTTTACCACACAAAGACAGCAGAGAAACGAGGATGCAAGCAAACGGTTTTAGATGTGTGTAAATCATTCTTAGTATTCTTTTGTGTCTGATGTGAAGAACAAAATAAGCAAACAAGCAGATAAATTGACGAAACAAGCCAATATGAACAATATGTTCGCCAGGAAGAGTGCATGAATGTAGGCAACGTACATCATAAAACAAATATAAAAATCCAACCAAACACTGACCGAAACAACGCTATATGTCTATGTAGAGGGAGGATGTTATAAAAAACGGTGTGCAGAAAATCGCTCATTTACATGCCCGTTTCGTCTGCATAAATGGTCTAGCGTTGACGTTAGGCTTCCCCGTTCCCGAACAGCGTACAGCAATCGGCTTTGTTTGTCTAGTTGCATATTGTGATTACTAAAGGCAGGCTACCAGGAAAAGAGTTAGGCGAATGTGTGTTCTTATTGGCTTTAACTCTAATGATTCGGCTATTGGATGAACGGGAACATTGCAGAAGAAAACTGTTTAAAAAAAATCTCTCCTCAAAATTGACGGTACTGGATGCCGCTTTTTTGAGTGCCATTTGGGGGCGATACTAGGCAAGAATGGTTTAAAAGAAAAACGAAACAGTCGTTAACCATTGACAGAGGAGTCGATCCTCAGGATCACGAGAAAACCCCCATCTGCATCTTATAACCAATACCACACACGTTAATCATGCGTACCGATGATGGAAACGCACCAAAAAGCCAAACGAAAACCCATCTAAAAACGCAAATATTAGTATCTTACTTAGTGAATATAGTAGACGATAATGAGGTACGCCACCTGGGCTGTGTTGTTTGCTCTTTTTATGTGCCGAAACGGGTCTAAAATTCTGAAACTTCGCTCTGCACTCCAGCATCTGCGGGAAGGAAATAAGAAGATAGCAAATCAATCCACGGAGGAAGCCTTTCGACTGCAGTCCAAAACTGTACTTATTTCCCACCCTTACGAACCTGCCTCCCGGTAGTCCATCTCGAGACAGGCGAGATTTTCTCGCGCCTCGCTAAACTCTTCCATCTCCATGCCCTCGCCGACGAACCAGTGGACGAACGCGCGCTTCCGGTACATGATGTCGAACTTTTCGTCGATGTTGCTCCACGCGCCCGAGATGGCGGTGGTGGAGGCGAGCATCGTCGCACACCGCCGGACCGGCGCTAGATCCCCGTCGGGTGCCATTTTCGGGGCCGTCGCGTTAATACCAATCTGTAGCGGGAAGGGGCATGCTGTTTAGCAATCGTCCAGTGAGAGACATTCCACCCACTAACCTTGAACCCGGTGGGACACCAGTCGACGAACCGTATCGCTCGTGTGGCCTTGATACTGGCAATGGCTTCGTTAATGTCTTTCGGTAAAATGTGTCCACGGTACAGCAGACAGCAGGCCATGTATTTGCCCCGTTCGGGCGTGCCACACCGTAGCAACTGGCAGTCGGGCTCGAACAGCTGTTTCGTCAGTGCTCCAATGTCCAGCTCTGCAATGGAAGAGGAAGAAAGATTGAGTATCCACCATTGTAACGCTTCGCTCCGCTCGGCTCGCACTTACTTTCGTGATTAACATTGTCGCAGGAAATGATTGGAGCGAAGGACATGAGGGGAAAGTGGAGCCTTGGATAGGGTACGAGGTTGGTTTGAAACTCGCTCATGTCCACGTTGAGTTCGCCACCGAACCTGAGCGAAGCGGTGACACCGGAAACAACCTGTCCAACCAGTTGATTGAGGTTAGCATAGGAGGGCCGCTCGATGGAAAGTCTAAAATAGAAATATAAAAGATGTCTTCTCAGGTTAAAACTAAACCCACTTTCCGGCCGCCACAAATACCTCGAACTGCAAATGTTGTAGATCGCCTGATTGTCCATCATGAACGTGCACTCCATGCTGTTCATGCTGCGGTGCGCCATCAGTACGGTGTTGTACGGTTCGACCACGCTCGTGCACAGGCAGGGCGAGGGATACACCGAAAACGACAGGCGTGTCTTCCGCGGGAACTCTTGCTCGAGCTGCTGCAGCAGATGGGCTGTGACACCGGACCCGGTGCCTCCACCGAACGAGTGATACAGCAGCATGCCCTGCAGATTGTCCGCATCTTCCGCGATCTGTCGTGCCGCTTCCATTGCACCGGCTAGTGTAGAGTGGGACAGGGTGTAGTACCCGCGGGGGTAGTTATTGGCCGCATCTTCCTTCCCCCGTACCAGATAGTCCGGATTGAACAGGTCACCGATCTCGGCCGATTGCAGCTGATCTGTTGGAAAAGAACGATTCGCACTAGGTTAATAGAGCCCTTGAGGAAAGGTGCAGTCGAATAAACGACCTACCTATTACCATTGGTTCCGTGTCGATAAAGATGGCCCTCGGTACGTAGCGGCCCTCACCGTTCTCCGAATAGAATGCAGGACACTCGTGGAACTGTGTGTCATTCCCATTCACCCGTTCTCCATCCATTCCGATACCATGTTCGAGTCCGTACTGGGTCCAGATTGCTTCACCCATCTGTACTCCCGCTTGTCCTAGATGTATGGACACCGTTTCACGATTCCGTCGGGGCTATATCGTAATAAAGCATTTTATATCAAAGCGATTACAAAACAAGGATGTTTATCTACCATTTTGTTATTGTTTCTTCACTTTTTACTTTTTTGTTACAATTCAATTTTTCAAATTTAGAATGTTCTCATCGTTTCACTAGGAATTTCGTTAGTGTAAAACATGGTGAGACTGCGCGAATTTAGGTTACTTTGATGGTTATTGTGGGTACAAACAATAATTTCCTGTAGGGATATTTTCAATACTTTTCACCTTTATTAACATTAAAAAAGCATACAACACATAAGTGGAAACATTAAACGATTATAAATGCATTTTAGTATAACAGTTTTGTAAAACATAAAATCTCAGCTTTGCTGTACGTAGTTATAAAATCGGATCAATAAAAACCTCTTATCAAAAGCTACTGCTTCACAACATCGAAATATCCCTTGCTGCTGGCATGCCGCAGCACTCCGACTAACCTTTTGTCCACCTCCTCCCCACCGCACACCATCGTCCAGTGGGCCAGTTCCTTCGAGTGTATATCACGCGCAAAGTGGTACGCCAGCTGCTCACACTCCTCTTCCGGACACATCATCCAGGGCAGAAAGTGTAACGTCACAATCACACCGTACATGGCATGACGCTTGAAATGCTCCAAAAACGGCTCGAGACGGTACGGGTCCAGCAGTGTGTCGCTCTTGGGCACTTTCAAAATTGCAGCAAGAGCTTCCAGCAGCGCGGTATGATATTCCAGCAGCACCGCGTCCCAACATTGGTTCCGCACGGCTTCCGTCATGCTCATGTACATAAAGAAAGCCAAATCAATCACTGGCGTTGCGTAGCGATTTTCCTGAAAGTCGAACATCTTCAACGCAACCGGCTTGCCAGCACCGTCCGAACGGAAGAGCACATTGTTCCGGTTGTAGTCGCCGTGCAGAATGACGGAAAATACTTCGTCTTTGCGCAGCAAATCCTGCATAAGACTTATCGGAGTGACTCCGTACCGTTGGCGAAGATTATGTACGTCCTGCTTGAACGCTTCGGTGTCCAGCTGGTCCGGATGATCGTCCAGATATTTGTACAGCCGGTTTGCGCCTAGCTTAAACAGCACATCGTAGCTGGTAAATGTTTTATCGCCAGAAACAAAGTCCAGCGGAACAATACCATCGATAAGGGTGGCCAACCGAGCATCCTTTCGGATACGCATCGCGTACGTACACGCGTGATAGGATGCTATGTGGCGTGCCATTAGGCGAAGATGCTCTTCCTCCAGATCTATCCTCGGACCGGCTTTATAGCCCAACGGAGAGATGTCTTCCAGCACGAGTATCGTTTCGTACTGATCACTGTACGCTGGGAAGTGTCCTGCCGCTCCGTAGTACACCTTCGGACACCAGTCACCGGTTAGACCACTGTCCGTGGCACTCAGCAGCTCCTGGAACACGGGCAGCACCTTTGTGTAGATGTAGATTTCGTTCGTGAACTGGGTTTTCCCCATGGACGATTCACGAAACTCGTCGCTACCCTTCATCACCTTCACCATTAGATTCAATGTTCGCACATCGCTGAAAATAGAACAGTTATCCATTAAATTTTGCCGTTTCTGTGTCAAATAAACGAAACCACCTACCTTCCATCCTTGCTTTCGTACTTGAAAGAAAGTTTGTGAATCGTCGACATGAAACCATCCAAATGGTCAGGGGTTGATAGTTGCACGTCGGACACAGCACCCTCCCCATCCAGTTCCGGACAGTACTGAAGGATCTTACGGGGCAGCTCTTCGGTGAGGAAAATTGTTTTTCGATCCGCGGACATGATGCGACCGTAACACAAAAGCGTTTTACCTGTTCTACGCACAAATCACTTTGCAAGTCGAGCAGAACAATGATCCGACCGGATGTGTGATAAGAGAAACTCTTCGTGGTCTTATTAATTTGCTTCCCTTGCATAGATAGCACCTCCCGGCGTTATCAGTTTGTATTTGCACAATTTAGGGGTTTGTTGTTGTTTTTTTTTCGATTGCAAACCGGCTGTCAAGGAAAGTACCACAGTTGTTCAAGTTGAACAACTTCCCGACAAACAAAAATGAATAGTTTGTGATGTCACAGCTATGTAACTACCCGGTATGCAGTGCGACGCAGTCCCCAACCGGCAGTGGTTGCGACAAAAAGCATAACTTTTTGTAGCTGTAACACTACCATGTTTACTCGTTTTTCGAAAAACTCGCATCACTTATATGCTTCAACCCGCTGAGTAGAGTCACGTGACTTACATGCTTGAAATGGGTGCTTGTTAATAATTACTTCAAACTGCTGATAAGCACCAGCGTCGGGTGCTAGTTTAATTCGCCTAATGGTTACTCATGTGCTATGCTGATGTTAATCCCTGTTTGTTAATCCGTTGAATTAGAATTTACCTTTTTCTAGTTATCTTTGTTTTGAACCCTTGATTCTGATTTAAGTGGACCTAAAAGCAAGCTAAAACACGGCACTTAACCTAAGTTTTGCATTAATTGCGCTTTTATTTAGACGTTTACAAAAACAGGATATAGTTAAGCAGCCTTATGTCTTTGTCGGATTTGACTTGTTTTTCACTTATCGTTAATAAAACAGTTATGGTCGTTCGAAAAATATGGTCGACCATTCATCGATTCCAGCTTTACTGAAAAAGGGCGTTCAACTATTGCAGGGAATTGTTCATCGGGCTGTCGAATTTTGTTTGAACTCGAGATTGAAGCAGCGACATCTGTTTGTGAAAACAGAAAGTTAACTGAATGGGTATTTTATTTAAATTTGCCGTTAACTGTATACAATCAATATGGCTAATATGTATATTTTATTAAACCGTTATGTTCTTACAATTTTACTTGAATTATATCATACCATCTCCTGTGCTTTTGAATTTCAAACATGGGTTTTCTTTCTTATTCCGTCCCAAGTAGGAATCGAACACTCGTCTTGCCTTTCTACCTTAACGTGCGAGTATCCGACATCCTTCGATAACTTCATATTCATCTCCTCTATGAAGTCTAAATAACAACCAAAAATTGCAGCTTTGAGAATATTACGTTAAACAGAAAACAAGCAAAAAAAAGCATGAGTATGGAAAAGCTCCAGATAAAAAATATCACCCTTTCTTTTTTGGCAACGGTTCAGACAGAGTCCTTTCCACAGTGCGTAGTTTTGTTCGGCCAAAGGCTTCTCCACTGTAAACGCCCTCTGATAGCTGCCCTGGGCAAAAAAGGGTTCACACAAATTGCATACATTACCGGCAATAAATTTATATTAATATGATTTATGCCCCCTCCACCCCGTCCCACTCAGGAGAGGGTGCGGAAAAAGGGCGAGTTTGTTTTTTATTCTTCTCGTTTCTTTCTCTCTGTTCTTGCTTGTCGCTTTCGGGCTATCTACCTGTTCTACACAGTGCCTAGCTGAAGGCTCTGTTACATCGAGAACTTCATTTGCGACGCAAGAGAAGTGCAAAAAACTTCCACCAATAAACCCTTCCGTTGGGAAGATTAGACGGTATTGGTTGAGCTTGACGCTTGACTTGACTCCATAGGCCAGCACGATTCCTACCGTAGGGCATGCAAAGCATTCTCACTCGAAATATGGGCAACACGGGCAAATAAAAATCCAATCGTGCCGCTACTATCGCACTTAACGCAGCCGTTTTGTGCTGTGCGAACGGGATAGGGTTCACCGTGGCGTGTCGCATGATTTATGGGGCAGCTTAAATGCCGACCATAAATCCCACGACCGCACACAACAATCGACAATATTGGCACGCAGGTGATCAGAACGATTCGACAATTGAGCGGCAGGAAATTGAGATACCCGCGACCGCGTTCCTTCCTTCCGGGTGCATGTGCGCCCCGGGCGAACCGGAAGATGGTTCGTTCCGGTTCAATTTGTCGGTCACAGCCACAACCGTCCTTCAAAACACGAGACCACACGGTTCCCTTCGATGATGTCTAATCTCCCGGTTCCGGGAAGGTTTCTTTTTGCTTTGTCTCCCCTCCCTGTTGGGTTGGGTGCGTTGGAACGGTGAGATTTATGCACACCTCCTAGGGTGACATAAAAAGGGGGGGGGGAGAGAAGGGGGGGGTGGTTGCCCGTGAAGTTCCGTCCGTTACGCATGGTTTACGGCTCGGTTCTAGATTACACACTCAGACGAGCAAGCCGGATGTTTGGACACTCAATGTGTGCTGCTCGTGGTCGTTACACGATAATTTTGATTTTGCCAACGCTCCCCCACGCCACCCCTCTGACTTCCCACACGCACACCGGTGGGTCTTAGGCGTCAGGCGGATTGAAGGGAGGAGACAGACAGGGTCCCTTTTCCCGTGGGAAATTAATTGAAGTGTAATTCCTGCGGTCATCGGGGCGGGCATTGAAGTGGAACAGATCGACACGTTTTTTAAGTGTGTCAAAGCTGGCATATGAGAGATGGGACAGACAGTTCCAGTATGAGTATGCTTAGGCAGATATGATAAGTGCACGGGGCGTCTTGTGGGTTGCTCGGTCCCATAAAATATATCTAACTTTACAACACTTTTTAATGCAAAATGCTAAATTTATGCTTTTGTTGTGTTTAATTGGTTGGTTTAATATGGTTTCTAACTATCATAAAGAGCTATTTATTTCGACCGAGCCTGAAATCGATGAAATTTACATTTACAGCATACTCCCGAGTAACGTGGAATACGCTTTTCACAGAAAATTACGTAACTCGAATTTCCGCTTACCTCGAATCTGACCGATTTCAGCAAAAACATTTCCAAAACCGTATAATTTGTGCTTCAAGAAAATATTTTCTACTCGTCCATTTTTTATTTCCATGAAACTGTACAGAATATTTGTGTAGTTGACTATTTTTGTTGTTTTAAAACTTTGCCAAATATTTAAATTACTTTACTTTAGACAATCTTTTTGTCAAATTAGTATTAATCGCCCATGGAGCTGTCAAATGTCTAAACTGAAAAAAGAATGACTGTATTTACAGTTTCCAAGAAAATCAAAGGGATCTAACGGTTTAGTTGATAATGATTAGGATATTTTGGTTTTTGTTTTCAATCAACGATATATATACGGCTACTATCGAATAAGGGAACTTTTTTCCAAGATAGGTATAACTGTTTTTTTTTTTGCATACCGTTTACTAAAACATGCTTAGTCTAATAGACAACAATGAAGAAAACCTAATAATTACATTGAATGTATAGATTGACGCAGTACTTCTAAGTCTATTATATCATATTATTTTCCAATGATGTATATGCCACTGTTTATGAACAGACGTAGTATTTGGCTACGTTTACCTATACTAATGCGACTCAATACAAGCAACAACGCAGCAAAACAAACGACACTATGTACGACGTTGGGCACCTTGAAATCGCAAAGCTAATGGAAAAAAAACAAACATGACGGAGATGAGACACGTTTCATTCTGTGCAGCAGCTCACGATGGCTAATCTTACCTTTGGGAAGTAAAAAGAGCGTGCTGCACTGTAGGGACGACGGACAGGAGCGATCAACATTACGCCATAGTATTCGCCAGTACATTGAAGGATTTTCCAAGTCTACTTTCGCCTCGGGTAACCTTTCCGCCTGTGTTTGGTGAATCGAACGGGTGGAGATAGTGGCAAACGTGGACATATAACCCAATTGCTGTATGACGATTCACCGACAAGGGTATGTTGCCGGGACAGATGCTATGTTCGGAGGGTTCCCGGCAGAACAGATAGCAGAAAGGCCTTCTGCATCCAGCTACACAATGTTGGTCAAAAATCAAAACTTACCCAACATTTCATTTTACTTGAGAACGTTCTACTGTCAACTGTTTCCATTCATTATACGCGTGTAACGTCGTCCGTGTCGTGTAGTACGGTAAATATTAGCGTAACTCTCGTTTCTGCAGAACTACTGCAGAAGATATGTCAAACTGTCATACAGAGCTTCATTTGGTTAGTCTTATTAGTTATATCCGAACGAACGAAACTGCTTTCCCCTATGTGGTGTGTCTTGAATCAATTTTTTTCTTCAGTTCGTGTGTGTTGTTACTATTGTAACAATATATTTTTGGTGTAACGTTTGCTGATTTTTTCTAACTGCCGTTCGCGTATAATTCGCCCCACAGTTTCAAAATTGGTCAACTTTCTTTTACTTATGTTTCGCTACTACTCGATGGCGCCTACTTTCGATCAGGTGATCGCCTTGACCTTCCTTTGCTTAACCAAATCTGGCGTTATCTGTGATTGCGCTCTATCGGCGTACGCTAGCTGTTTATAAGCTTTTATATTAACACGGGCCGATTATTATCCTTGAGAATCAATTATCTATCATGGATCCGGTCCCAACCATTGCGGCTAATCGACGTTCCACTGTATTTGATATACGTCCTAACAGCTGCAGGTATACAAGCGTCTGCTGAAATGGGAAATCTTTTTAAAATTCTGTCGAATCAGCTATAGTTGGTTACAATTACTACGTAAAGATTACAAACATAAATACCAGATTGAACGAAATACCTTTTAATAGCATGCTACACGTTTGATAAAAACAGTTTGCTATTATTTGCAGAATATTAGCGTGGAACATTCCACATCGATTCGTATGAAAACAACTAATGAAACAGCAAAAACGCTTAAAGTTCATAAAAGAGAAAAAAGCAACGCTTTTTATGATACAAACCACCAAGCGTTAAAGAGAGTGAAAATTGCAAACCAACCGCGTAACTCATCAGAGAAATTAAATATTAATATTGAACCATGAATACCATACCACACGATTTGTTACCTCTCTAACGCACAATAAAGATGAGGAATGCTTCACAAAAACGTTGTGTGAAATGTATTGTTTTCATTGCAGGTAACATGCCGGATAGACAAACGCGTCAAACACCGAACAACAAAACAGCAAGCCAACGTATTCCATCACCGTTTGTGTTCGCTGGAAATAGTCCCGTTCGCATGAAAGACTAATTGTTGCCAATTGGCAGATTATTACTTCGATTCATCGTAGGTGTTATCGCGTTACACCTCGAGTATCACCAACGTGATACTAATCAACCGGAGGGCGTAATTACTTGCAAAACAGTGGTGGCACTGTTGGTTGTCGCGGAAATCGATGCTATTGATCAATGGGAGAATTGTGCGTTAGAAAGAGTAATGGTTAATCGTTTAGATACTGCTATATGTCAATTAGCATGGGATTTTTTTTATTTAATTCCATGAAAAGCGATATCGTGAAAAGGACGATTAAACTGCAACAATCGTAAACAGAACGTTTACTGTACATTCCATTCACTCGGCTTCATCGTTTGAATGGTAAGCTCGCGTTTATTGTAGCAAGTACAGCGAATCCTGATTATTTAAGACATCATATGTCTTATACACCGTCTAGGGTCAAAAATACTGTACAATCAGTATTACAGGGTCAGTATTACAGGGTCAAAAATGTTGTACCTGCTACAAAAAAACTCCGAAACCGCTCACGGTCTCGCACCGTCGTCTACCAATCCGTTATTCCGGTCTTGATGGCGGACGCCTCAAAGTCATCTTCCCACCTCAGCTTGGGCCTACCACGCCTCCTCTGTCTATGTGAAAGGCCTAAGAGGACTTTCCGGGCTGAGTCGTCCGGGTCCATGCGTATAACATGGCCAGCCCACCGGAGCCGGGCGAGCTTAATCCGTTGCACAACAGTGAGGTCGTTGTACAGCTCGTACAGCTCGTCGTTGTATCGGCTCCTCCATTGTCCCTCGTCACGTATGGGGCCAATAATCCTTCTGAGCATCTTCCTCTCGAACGCGGCTCAGAGGGTTTTGTCAGATTTTTACAGAATCCATGTTTCAGAGGCATACGTGAGTACTGGAACTATATCTGTTGTGAGTGTTAGCTCGTAATAAAATTATTCTATTTCAAACCGTCTACCAAGGTGGTTGTTAAAAATTACTTCCAATAACATCCAAAACTAGCCAAATGCCAGATTTAGGTGTTCTCCTTGTCTAAAAATAGGGACCATAACTTCATTTTCATAATAACATTAACCATACCAGCAGTCGTCCTAGGTTTTATAGTCAAAGTAACACAAAACTTCAAAGATTTTGTTTGTTTAAAAGTGCGTTTTTCTAAGACCACTGTTAGTGTATTGTTCCACATTATGCTACTCTTACACGTCTGAGTGGATCGGCCGCAAGGCTACAGAACCAAAATTCATGCGGATCAAAGGATCTAATCTATTGTTCAATGATGTGCGCTGTCAGAAGTTAGGTCTTGAATCTCTGGAGCCGATAGCCGCTATACGAGAAACAGGCCAGGATCTTAGCTGGATAACTTTTTTGGAAAGAAAGACGAGCCTTGGATGGTAAGTGGGCTCCGTTTTATAATATAAAAATGACCAAATTCTTGTACACTACTCGGCCGCAATGTGCTCCTCTAAAAGCCATGATTCGTTAATTCATTATACACTCGTTGAAAATTGATTTTAAAATGTCTCTATCCTTATTAAAAAATATGCTGTGAAATATGGTAAGAGTGTTACGGTTAGCCATCATTTTTCATTTGTTTTAATTATCTTATATCGCTGGTTATCGCTGGATTAAACATGTATGTTATAAAGATATTTATCATTTAGATGGAGAGTATAAAACCGAGCAAACCGACGTTTTAAATCTTTAAAGCCAAATTTCCAACATCCATAATGCTATCTTTGTAGTTGCTTGTGGTGTATAAGTTGGGGCATTAGTAACATTCTTAGCTATTAATTAAATTAATCTTATCTAGGCTGGGTCTTTTCCCATATTTTCATGAACCATATAAAGAGTAAGGATAGATTTTGCTTAAACATAAATCACCTAAGTAACTCTACTTCAGGAAAATATTTGCTCTCCAGTTCATAAAATGCATAGCGGATACCTGACCTGTCCTCAGACATTCATTACTTGAGACCGGCTGTTTGATTTCCCCACTGGCGTAGGGGTTTCCTTTTACAAATTATGACGCAATTCAACCTACGGAGCAAACTGCTCGGTACAGCTTCCAAAACCGTGTTCTGAAAATTCATCGTGGTTCGATGTCGCCATTTACACAAAAGTGAGCTAACCAGATTAATCGTTAGTTATTCAGTTATCCGTAGGCGAATGGGCAATCATTTTGTTGGCTTCTCTTGAGTAAAAACCATCTTGAGTATGAAAGGTTAGGAGCTAACTAGAAGCTTTTGCTGTTGTTAAATGTTAAACTTTGCTTAACTGCTTTAGAGAGCTTTTTCCAGCTTGAGGATTGGACTGTGTTTTGATATGTTGACCAATGGAGATGGAACGATTCAATGTAGGATTTCCGTAACAATTGATGGCTTTTAGAGGACGTGTGACAATTATACCGTGCTTTTTAAACTAAACCACCTGCACAAAGAAGCAGAGATGTAATAGCACTCGTCCCAATTATCGTAGTTTAAAAACAAGAAATGAAACAAAAATATCGAATCAAATACAAAATTCGATTGCACATGATTTATATCGTCCTCTTGGGCGCTCCCACAACAACCCTTGCTCTGCCCTGCTCATCTATAGCAAAAATGTTAATCCTGCGCACGGGTATCTATGAGCACTTAGTGTACCTGTAAAGCAACATAGCAACTTTTGATCGGCATACTGAGGAGATTATTAACTAACGGGGGAACTAACTCCTCGGTTTTGTATTGGGTATGGCTAAAGACATGAAGGACCCTATTCGTCTTAACACTACCAACTGTTCCATCCTCAGATCAGTCCTTGAATACACCAACGTAGTTTGGAAAATAATAAATCCGTTGATCCGATAATGCGTTTGGTGTGCCCGGGAGAGGTCCGATTGGATTCCGATACATCGTCGGGTCTGAATCGTATGACAGGTCTATACCGTTACCAAGTTGAACCACCGAGCTGCCCATTTCAATTTTCATTGATTCGTAATTTAAGAGTTCGCAGCTATTGAAAATAATTCTTGAAATTTGTCACAATTCAATTACTGTTCTGTTTTAATGATATTAAAGTATTTTCTGATTTTTTTCTATTCTTGAAATTGTGTTCTGTTTCTGGTCAATTGGATTCACTGATCGCACTGGTATTTCAAAATTTATTAGCATTTCAACAGACGTTTAGTAGCCAGCTTAAAACAAAAGTCTTAAATAACATAAATGATTAAGATTTTGCATGTTAGCAAGTAGTAGATCCAACAGGACGAATTTAATTGCAAAAATGCTGTGTGTGTTCGGTAAGACCATAAACGGCATTAAACTTACGGCTGACTATGATCGTAGGATCAGAGCACTCTCTACGGAACGTACGTACGGAAGGATCTTGACGAATCAAATACGGACACATACACACGAAGGCAGCATCGACAAGTTATTCCGGATGTCTAGAACTACAGCGATCAATAACCTTTGTCGAAGCGAACCGATCACAATACACGAGCGAAGCGAGCTAATTTGCGCTGGACTGAATGCTCTGGACTAACGTCTTAACAATGATCGGGTTGATGTCACTTCTATATCTCTGCCCTAGCTTTTCCGCTCGAGTGAAGAGTCATTTAAAGATTGACTGTGGTAAGCAAAGGTGAAGGCCATGACTGGAACGTGTTCAGATTGGCTTGGAGTCAAAGTTGGTCATCATGGCAGCAAATCGGTTAGAACAGTTTCCGGATGAGAGAACACACCATCGAGAATACTTCCTGGAGCCACACCCAACCCTGCAGCCAGGAATTGTTCTCCGATTCGATTTTTTCGAAGCTTGGCGAAATCACGTGAGGTAAGTAATGGTCGAGCGTTTGTGGAAGAAGTCCATTTAGAGTAACACTGATGCATATCAGAAACTCGAACACCTTGTTAAAGACTCGCCACAATGTTTTAGTGCAAGTTGGTTACGATATGCTCCAAATTGCATGGATCTTCGAAAGATCATCTCCAGGATGGGGCCAACGGCGAGGGCAAAGTGTTTCAGTATAGAAGACAGGATCGCATCATCCCCCGGAGCGAATGCTACTCCAACAAGCTAACATCGACAGGTACAAAAGCCGAACAAGGATTTAATATGAAGTTATTGCGTCTGTCTTTTGCGCTAGTATATAGGAATTAAATAACAATCATCAGAAACAAGCCTCTGTGCCTATTCGCCCCCCGAAAACTCCACCAGAGCCAAGCGTAAACTTTTGGCCAAATATTTACCTTTCCGACAGAAACGAAGACCTGGGGGACCTGGGGGACTTTCATCCCATCCCTTTGCGTTCAGCTTTTGCCCCGAACCGGATCATCCGAAGAGGAAACACTCTCGGGGGCATCCGTTAATCAACCGGAACGCACGTATGTTTGTGGAAAAAGTTACTCGAAGAAGCCCTGCTGCCGCTAGTGCCAAACGGCCCCGGCTGCTGCTCGGTGTGGCTTCCACTTTCTCAAACACCTACAGCGTTAAATCTTCGTTAGACACACACACACACACACACACACACACACACATACCTAGTGCTCCCGCACGCTCCATTGGCAAGTTTCATTTCCCTCATCCTAATCGATTCTCTAATTTCCTACAAATGATACGTTCCTGGCGTGCTGGTCGATAGCTTTCCACCGTTTCCTTTTTCCTTTTTCCCCTTGCACCAGCTTGCGTCTGTGAAAGTTGTCCAAATATTTATCGTCCCAATAATGGAGCACGGATCAAAGGAGAGAGGGAGAGCGCGGGAGACGCAGGCACACTGGTCGAAGATGCGAACGAAACTTGGTCCCAATGCCTACTTTTCTGGGTAGGGCCACTGCTGCGAAAAGCCGCCCGGACAGTGAGAACGACACAAACGCGGTCGAACGGACGTTGAGAAAGGTGTAAATTTAATGCATAATTCATTTTTAGCAATCCTTTCCACCGCCCGGACGGGAGGTGGTGCAAGCGCCCATAGGTGTCTGCAGGAACGGACGTTTGCCGGATCGGAAAACAAAACTTCATCAAGGATACCTTTATCAAGGATGTATCATCATCTGCCATTACAACCACTTTCACTCAAACCTTCCTTGACTTTCTCGCTCGCACTCCCGCGCACCCGTCCTACCTGTGCGTCGGCTGGTCGGCTTTATTTTACCGCTGCCGGACCTTATCCGCTCGGTTCAAGGCGATATGATCCATCCCGGCACGTTTCATCCCGTGCCCACCGATACAGCGGTGGCAGCCCGAAACCAAAAGCGTGCCCCAATAGCTTCACAAAAGCCGGCAGACGAACGATCCATCAAATTTTTATCTGGTACACCACATTCCTCGTTGCCGCTCCTGTGTTCGTACCAAATGTACGTTGTATCACCCTCCGATAAGAAACCGTGCCGGCAGAAGGCTTTCATCTTGCGGAATGCCTTCGGAAAAGTGTGAAAGCCCATACACACACACACACACACACACACTTGGCACAGTGCACAATGGAAGCTGTTGGATGGCTTCCACCGGAAGTCACAGTGCGCAAGCTGCGCAGGATGGAAGTGATTTTTGGGTTGGAATATTTGTTCTGTTTTGTTTGCCGATTTTTTTTCTTCTCTCGTGTGCACATCTAATCGTATGCGATCGGTCGCAAGGTGTGATAATATTTTATTCAAGCATTGTCAAAGACGGAACGATACATTTTTCTTTACGATAAGGTGTATTTTACAGCGCGCTACAGGCGAGATGTTGAGTTGAGGCACTTTGTTCGCACGATATTGGATCATTTTCATCTTCTTGCCCAAGTAACACTCTAAGTTTAAACATGGCTTATACGTTACCGTTCGTATGGCTTTAAGTTTGTGTTGTAGTATTCCATGTCTTGTAGGCCATGATAAGGCAATATTAGGTTTTTCTAATATTTTTTATGTACACGCTAAAGAACGTTGAAAACCGTTGAAAACCTCGTTGCATGATCGTTTGATTCAATGTTGTGGCTCACGTAAGTGGTTGGATAAATATTTACAAAAAAGGTCGGAATGAGTTTTGCATCCAGTCAGTCACCGTCACTGTTGTGCAATTCGAACTCACCGTCACTGAACCGAAATCTTGCAGCATACCAGGGTACATACATATTTTGCCGGTTAAGACATGTTAAACAATAATAAAACTAAAAAAATCAACAGTCCTTTTGAAGCTTTTCTTTGCAATGCACATTAAAAAAAGTAGATAAAGATGTTGGTAGAATTAGCTCAATTCTTGAAAAAATGTCTATTTTTAATATACCAAATTTAACATTTTACCCTTTCGCCTTACCACCTTACCACCTTCACCAAAGGTTAGCTATAGATGAAATTTGCCAATTGAAATGAATCATAGCGAACAGAAAATGCTCATTACGAACAGAAAATCTATTTGGCCGACATCTTGAGTAATTTTTCATTTCAACATGTGCGGTAATAGCAAAGGTAACACTGTAACGTTGTTAAAGAAACGAGTAAGCAAAGTCTTGAGCACAAGTGGTTTTATTGCACAGCTCACGACAAGACGTTACGACAAGACGTAACAGATTTAACTGGCGATTAACATAGCATTTAAACAAATAAAGTTTGTAAAAAATTGGTGCCGTAAAAGTATTTCAGACAACGATCATTTTGATGAAAGAATGTCTTAAAAATTCTTCACACAGCTCGATGTACACTGCAAGCGATTAAATGTAGTCCTTATAGTCTTAACAAGCGTATGACGGGAATATTTGTAATGAAATAAAAATATCTTTAACAGAATGTAGAAGGTACATCGTAAGATATTTGGGTTTCTACATTTTATGTTTTTGGTGTCTTTGTGTGTCTTTAAATTTTATGACACAACATAAACCAAAATAAAACACAGATATTGAAAATGTTACTTGGGCGGTAAAGTAAGTCCAGGTTCACGATTGTCACTCTCTTTTTAGTTCGCATCCATTTTCGCATCCAATCAAAATCGAGATGGATGAACCCCACGGTCTGCTGTTTAATTCAATCCATCTCAAAGCCTGTACCGATAAAAGCTCGGGGAAAGGCGGCGGGGCCATGACACAATCACGACAATAGCAGCATGATATGATGGCAGCCTACAACTGATGGCTTTTGACAGCTTGCATCATCTGTCTCGTGGTTGAATTGGGTCGCCCACAGCGACCAATATTCGCCGGTGGTACCTCCCAGCTCAGCAGGCCAGACGGCGGCCGGATTGGTCGGAGGGCAACCGTCGCCTTCACTTGAATCGGTTTAGAATTGACATTTATATTTAATGCGCCATGAGCCGCCGTCACACGTCAACGGTGCATGCCGTAACTCTCCCGCCACGTGTTTGTGTGACGTATGAGTGGTTTGAAGTTTGAAGTTCAAATAAACGATGGAATAGTGCGAAGGATGTGCGGTCCAGTTGGCGAGTAGGGATGGGGTATACGGGGACAGATAAAATGGCCATTTGCATTCGACCGGTTTTCGGTCGGTAGCACTCACCATCAAACAGTGCTGGTACGCCAAGCACTAACCATCAGTCACGCGGTGTGCGGCACGAACAAAGATGTTTCTCCCGGGGGATTTTAATTGTGTTCGATTTTCGTCCGTTTACGTTTCGACCGTCCGTCTGTGGGCCGGAGAAAGCTGCAAGAGATGCGAGCGAAACGCCGGTCGGCAGCGATGCAGAGTCGTGGCCGTAGCTCAAACGAGTGAACGAGGCTGAATTTTGTTCACCATTTCCAGTGACGAAGTGTGTTGCGGGTGTAATTTTCGATCCCCATTCAGGGGAAGAGGGCTACGCCTTGTGTTGCCGACCACCGGTCGAGCTCGAGATGGCTCGTATCGATTCCCGACGGTAGCTGCGAACGGTAAAGTTTGCTTATCGAATTATTGAACTCTACAGAAAACGGAAACTGACCGGCAGAGTTCGTAGGGTGCTGGAAGGCTCGTCCCAATGTACGGCAAGGGTGGTGAAAGGCGGGAAGGGTCTTGTGACTCAAACTGTTGCTTGGTCGTTTGGTCGACGAAGCGCCGTATCTCCTATTTCCCCGGGAAGCCAAAAAGGACGCACTATCTGTTGAATATTCTGACGGTAGACGGTTCTATCCTGTCTACATGCTGGTAGTGCGCAATTTCGGCTCGGTTCGTGTACTATCTGTGATCGGTTCAGTGGCGTGGCTCTGCTCGAAGGAAAAGCTTTCCGGTAGGCCATCGATATACGTACACACTTAAACACCGCTCTGCAAGCACCTCGAGAAGCCCGGGAGAAACGCTCTGGACTTGGCACACGTTAGCAGCACATTACGGACAGTGCGTAATCGATATTTTAGAGCTTTTGTCCGGGGGCCCATGGTGCTGTCCGTGGACCAGAAACCCGCACAAGCAATGGGTGAATTGTGTGTGGAAAACGGTAACTCAATTCCAAGGGGAGAGAAAACTTCGCCGCACCCATCTCTTGGACCTCGTGCTGGAAGATGA
The DNA here is from genome assembly GCA_000349105.1 of Anopheles epiroticus. Taxonomy (NCBI): domain Eukaryota; kingdom Metazoa; phylum Arthropoda; class Insecta; order Diptera; family Culicidae; genus Anopheles; species Anopheles epiroticus. The sequence continues at coordinate 1,271,391 of KB672175.1, read as the reverse complement.
AATTTTTCGTTTCGATTAGTTATTACGGCTATACGAGCTTCGTGTTTTAAAATTTTGTTGATTAGAAATGCTTACGATGGGTGCGTCGGTAAAAGTTATTGAAAACGATAGTAGGAGCCGGATGTCGGTAGGGAAACGATAGTTTCGAAAGGGAAAAAATAAAATCGGTTAGTGGGCACATCTAAAGGCTGTATGAAACTAATTTAAACACAATCAATTATTTCGGCAGTAACTGGATCATCGCAAATTTTGTAAATAATTCAAACATAATTGATTTTACGATCATAGGTCCGTACTTTTAATAAAGGTAAATGAACCAATAAGTGGTTCATACTAGTGTTGGGAATTTCGTTCCGCACCTAGTAGGTTCGTTCCGTTCCTCCGGTGGAACGGTCGAGCCTAGGTTTTAACAAACTGTTAAGGTAAGTGTTTTGCACCCACCTTTTGTTGTTCATAAAATCCTTAAAACCCATAGTATAACTTCATTTTCTCCCTGCTTTCTAACGTATCTCGAGCTACAAGTTCTTGCAATGAAAGTCGCAATGGAAGAAGCAAAACAGCTGATAACGACTGTTGGATTGTTTCTCGAGTAAGAGATGTTTGCAATGTTTGCAAAAATACATGCAATAAAAAATACATGTACAAATATTGTTTTTACGACGAGAAAGAATATCTCACAATGCTTCATGGTGAAAATTTGTTCTTTTCCTTCAGTACCAATGTATTAGTTTATAGTCTAACCATTTGAAACAAGCAGAGAACGGACCAAAAATGCTTTTAATTGTTTATTGCTAGAATTAGAAAGTTCTATGAACCTACTAGGTTTGTTCCGTTCTTTAATATTATGAAACTAGTTCCGTTCAGTTCCGAAAAAAAAAATCCCATCACTAGTTCATACTATTCGGATATTAGTTTCATGGATGTGCGGTGAAAGAATATTTCTGTGTGAAAACTTCGTGAACTTAAATAGCTGTCTTGTAGGGTAGGATCTGAAAATTAATATAAAACTACCCGAAAGCAATAACTGAAGAGTCTTTCTAATGAATGTAAATATTTGTAAGCATTGCCCCTTGGCCTGGCCGGTGCTATCGAATGAAAAATGTAATCGTAGTTTAAAAGGTAATAAATAAATGATATAAAATTGAAGAGTATTAGTGCATTTACGCTTAAGAAACATTGGTTTAGGAGAAAATCGTAAACTATATAAAAAAATTAATAGACCAATACGGCATTAGTTGAAAGCCGTTAAAAGCGAATGGAGAAAAAAAATTTCAACTTTTTACATGCACAGATTAAGGAATACAAGAAACGAAATTCTACGTGCTGAAATTTGGATTAATATTAAACTCGAACCAAGGCAAGCCGTAAGTCAAAGAGATTGAATTCACCATGGTAACAATACAGGAAGAAAATGTACAGTAAAACAGTCCTGGTTAAGTGGTTTTGAATATTGAGAGCTTTAAAACATTTACTGGAACCAGTGAGCTGACGATCCAATCATTGAATGACAATAAGAAGAACTCAGCAATACGGCCTGGCCGTTATTACCGAATAAAAAAAATAAAACGAACTCTAGAGGAAGCTGAAGAATAAGGTCTTCTCGTTCTTCGTTTAACGACATCGTGGATCATGCCGGCCATTTTTTGCTTACGACGTTTGTTAAACCCACGTACATATTTGTAAAGTTATTACTTATTAGGAGGGGCACGATACTGATAAGATTTGCATCCCAGATCTGTCGTGTATAAAGACCAGCACCACAGTCGCTTCCATCACTCTGCCGAGTGTACAAAAATCATGTGTTTAAAATATTAAAAAGCGCTATGTTGATAGAAGACAAATATTGTTGAACCTTTTTTTTCTACAGTCATTATTTTATGTGATTTGACCGTATTTGTATCGGTATCGGTCGCTTTCATGGTACATTGTAAATTGAAATATTTTTTTTTCATTTACTTGGACATTGATAAATATGAATTTGTTTCTGCATCAATAATTAATTCTCAATCATATTGATTTTCATGTGTTAAATTTTGAATTAAATTATTTCATAAAATGATCGATTGCATAACACCGCTGCACTAAAATAATGTTTAAATATTTGATAGAAATTAAGCTTACCGGTCAGATGCCCCGTTCACTCGCGAGCAACAGTACAAACACATCACTATTACATTAACAACATTTTATTTTTGCATACTTTTATTCCTCATTTAAAATGACACAATACTGAGGGAAACCTCTTGCTCGATATTAACAATACCCTTAAGCGTCTGTCTCAAAGCAACCGCTATTTTCCAATGCATTTCACTTGCTGGATAAGTGCACGGACGGAGTTGCTTGCACTTTCTGATGCCGCAAATCTCGGCCAGTTCTTACCATGCCGAACGATTTCTACCAGCCTTGTAACTGCTTTGGGTAGCGTTGATGGATGCTGTGAAACATGTAAAAACACAATAAAAAGTAAGAGGAATGAAACAGAAAAGAAAAAACCCATCCAGCTACGTCATAAAACTTTTAGCCCTTTCCGCATCTGGATGCTCGCCAACCGGTAAGCGCTAAGCGATGGAGCATCAATTATTCATCAGTCTTGAAGTCTTGTCCTGCATGGTTGGCTTTTGCGGAAATGAAACTTGTGCTTGCGGTAGGACACACTCGGGCAGGTTCTGGTAGGGTAACTGCTGATGCTGAATCGACAAACACGGCAGCCTTCACGCGATAGTCGCCAAAGCGCATCCTGTCATACTCTCGGGGGTATTGTTTCTCATCGTTTTTACGACCAGCTTCGATGCGTTCTTAGAAGTTGTTACCTTCGTTGGGAGAACAGTACAAAATAGTATAACAGGAAGAGCAGCAAAACATGTGTGTGTGTACTCACATCTAAATGGCACCGCTTGCCATGTCTAAAGTTGACAGCTGATGGAGAGAGAGCAAGAGAGGAGAAAGGGAGTAGTGAGAGACAACAACAAAAAAAAAACGGTTGGCTACTACTGCGACAGGGATCGACTGAAACGAGGGAGGTTAAGCGTAAGCAGCGTTGACGTTTGACGTTCGGTTGCGTCCGTTGTTAGCGTACCGTGGCCGTTTGATCGTTGCCAGCCAGCTGTCAGCTGTCATTTGCCATCAGATTCCCGCCCGATTTCCTCCCTGGGATGCGCTCTCCCCCCCCCCCCCCCCCCTCCCCAGCGTGTATCTGTGACGCGCTGAAACTAAATGTCAACCGTGAGATAACGTAAACGGTACGGTGCAAAGCTTCTCTCAAGAATGACACACGAAACGAACCGAAACAAAAAAAAAAAAACTAGAAAACCCCAACTAAGTCCACCCAAATGAAACAACGGCAATGAGTAGAATAGCAGGGCGGCCGGAGATTAGAGTCCTGTTGGAGCAGAAAGGCTGGAAAAAAGAACGCGAATACCAACCCCCCCCCCCCAATGGCGACGATTCCCACCAGAATGGTCTTTTCGGTGTGTTTGAGTGCATCGGAGCGGAATGATGAGATTGAAATAGTATCTCCGGTGACACATGCACAAGCACGGGGATCAAAGCTGGCCCTGACAGGCTAGCAGCACTGTGCTGCCGTGCGGTAGCGACACCGTCCGAGGTCATCCTGAGGTCGCGTTTGCTTGCGCCTTAGGATCTACCGGCACCCGGACGTCTCGAACCCGGGCCCTCGGTGTTTCGAACGATGAGCTGAGCTTTCCGTTTTGTCCCGGCAATCTGATCCTCAAACAAAGGCAGTCAAACGTCCCATGCTGGTTTGGACCGCCTCACTCGCACACCTGAGACAGACGGGGGGGCGGAGCAGAGGCAGAAGTTGCCGCCGTAAGAGAACTCGCGTGAATTTCCGGCTGTGAGTGACAGATTTTCAACGGCCGCGGATGGCAGGAGTTCAGAACAGCACAGCAAAAACTGCCAGTGAATCTCGTTTCTGTTTTCACCTTCGTAGCATCAGTGTCCTGGCATATCGGCAGCCTGTTACCTTCGTCTTTTTTTTTCGCTACCCTTTTACCGTACGCTGGAAGCTGCAAGGTCCGTCGTCCAGCGGCCAGCCAGCAGCCAATGAGTGAAATAGGGACTGTCATCTTTCAGCTTACGTGTCCGTCCGTGCCCATCTGCACAAACGAGTCTGGTAAACATGTTGAGCTTTGAACGACCTACAAGTGACCAGTTTGGTTGCGCCTGACGAGCAGCGAGTTTCGGTATGGTTGCTTTACATTTCTTCAGTTCATCAGATTTATTTGAAACGTTTCTGTTTAGTTCATACACATACTCACACACCGACGGCTTCTGTTCAATGTTGCTTGTTGCTTATTTATTGTTTACTAGGGCATTTTCCTTTGCTCGTGTAGTTGTTACTGATGGGATGTGGGTTTCCCGTTGGGAGGGGGAGGGGGAAGGGTAGGTGAAGATTGACCTGGATGGCATTGGTAACACCACTTAACGCAAGTATGTACAGAGCAGCGCTTAGAACTTCTATATCGAATATCGAGATGAATGTACAACAGCGTTTGATACGTTTTTGCTTTTTCCCTCTTTACTCATTTCGCTTTATGATTATGTAGTTTGTAACTTTACTGTCATGCTTTTGCTTTCTTCACCTCCGCCCTTTGATCAACGATTGTCGATCTTCTTGAAACGAATGTTTTCACTTACCTTCTTTACTGTTTTTCAACTGTTTTCCCCCTTTACTTATCGCTTTCGTTTGACTTATTTGTATGTGTTTTTTTTCCTTCTTTATTTTCTTCCTATAATTATTCACCCATTGCAATTATCTAGTGTTGCGTTTTGCTTTATAGTTCCTCCAATCATGCATTCACTCACTCTGCGTTCATGTTTAATGTTTGTATTTTATAGTATCGGTTTCAGATTAGTGTTCGCATGCTTTCTTCTCCCTTACCTTATTAAACTTTGCACAATTTTGTTATATCTTTTCGGTTTTATTCTTTCTTTCACTCTCTTTCTCTTTTGTTTTCTCTCTAGCTTACAGTTTTCAACAACATGCTGATGCTTGATGGCAAATAAAAAAACAAACAGCAATCACACCGCTCCGCCTCTCTATGCACTACACTTTGGGTAAACATTAAAGCTAGAAAACAATCTATTGTGGGCATGCCAGCGGGGGATGGAATGGGCAATTTGCATCGGACAGTGTGTCTTTATGGTACAAGTGTGGCAGAACACGATGCACGTTAGGGTTTGCAAATATTGCACTTGATTAATTAATTAAAACAAAGAAAGTTTCCAGGAAGGAAATGCAATTACTACAGCGTGTCAATTGCATGCACGGTGTGGCTCATTACAACTCTTCACCCCTGCAGCGGTGAAATTATCATACTTGATGATATGAACGAACTGGGTAGCAATAGTCTCGTCAAACTTCATTGGTACACTCCCTCGCCCACTCTCTCGCTTCCACGATCAAAAGGCCAACATCGATAATGAGCTTCCGTTTGCAGCTCATCAAACGCAATCCGCGAATGATTAAAAAGTGCAACTCATAAAGTAATCATACAGAACAACAACAAAAAGCGGGGAGCTCAGAATGGTTGTGAAACACAGAGCTTTTTTTTTTAATTCATCCGTGGAAAATGTTTTTCTCTTCCATCGCTGCCCCCTGATCGTGTTTTTGTGAGCTGTGCAAGCCGATTAAAAAACTACAACTACAAGGGCAGTGGGGATTTAAAGAGTAAAAAAAAAAACACACTGACTCTCTTCATTGATTACCACTCTAGGGTTGATAAAAAATTAAACAACAACATGAAGCACAGCATGATCGATTGTTCAAAGCCCCGTAGAAAGCGTCTCCCTGTAGAGAGAGAGAGGGAGAGAGTGGTGGCAAAACTGTAACCACCCAAATAAAGCTTTGAAGATGGGACACACGAAAAGCTTTCGAATCGTATTGCCCGCAACACTACACACCAGTACCAGTAAGTGACGCGGCGGGTAATCACGAGTCCACCGGGGGCGCACGGGAGGTGGTACCATTAATTTTCATAATTAATTACTCACCCTTCGAAACGAGTTCGGTCATAAATTATGTGCCAGCAGACCGGATCGCTCCAGCGGAAGGTTTCGAGCGAGGAGCGTACCTTTCCGTAGCTGTACTATGTTTTCGGTTGTTGCACTTGTTTGGTTGGTTGTTCTTGGCTGTGGATGGTATCGTGCCTTTGCTTTCTGCTGCTTTTCTGAATGGAAATTTGCCTCTTCGATATTGGCAGCATGGACTGTTGCTTTTTTTTTCTTATTTCTTCACATTGTTTTGTTATGGTTTTTCAATTTTCCAACCACCCCTTATTATCCTACTTTATCTTTCCCTGCTGGAACGTGAGCGCACATTGTGTGCACAGATAATATGCGCTATAGCTTTTGCGGTCATCTGTTCCGCACAATGGTTCGCTGGTGTGTGTGTGTGTGTGTGTGTGTGTGTTGGTGAGTCAAAAGGCGAAAATTTATTAAATCGAATGGTTGATAAATGAAAAAAAAAACAACAAATAATGGGATGATTGGGGTTGATTAAACTGTGCGATATGAAAATAGGACAGACGCATCGTGTTTGCCATTAAAAGTGTACACTAACTCCCACACACACTCATGCAAGGTGAATCAAGAAGCATGAATGCATGTGTGTGTGTGTGTGTCTGTATGCACTGTGTGGTGCACAGAATCTGATGGAATTAATTACCTCTAGATATTTACAATGTTCTCCACCAGTCGGAACTGCACTCGTGCCCTCGGCTAAAAGGAAGAGATGTTTGAATGATGTTGCATCGGTAGAGCGTGCGTTTTATCTCTATGGATCATTCAATTTTATTGTATTGGAAGTTTTCTGTTGCATTTTTTTTTTTTGGTTTCCCAGTTTTGTTTTGTATTTTAATTTTGCTTGAGGAAGTAGCGAGCATGACAGAAAGAATGTTGAGTTAGCGGGCAACTTGACTATTCAATAAGGTATTCGCAGCGTAGAATCGATTTTACTTTGTCTAGATTGTGTTTTCATCCAAGTTTCCATTCTCTCATAAATATTGCAACCGTTTCTATAAACAGAAAACAATTATTACAATCAAACTACAATTTTCTTCACTGTTGTCTCTCTCTCTCTCTGCAGCTAACGTTTTGTCCTTTCTTCTCAATAAAAAAGTTTCTAGCTAGACGCAATGTACCACCACGTTCAAATATAAAACACATGTGTCGCATCATAGCAGGCTGTGAAAACCAATTCTTCGAACGAAGGTTTGACACCCGGCCGGGGTACCTCCTTGTCCGAAACTGATCGTAAGTAAGTTACGCAGCTTAACGGTAGCTTTATCGATGCTTACAGCAATTAAATTTGATTCACAGTTTAACATCATTCAAAAACTTGCTCACCCAGTGTCGAGTGAGCTGGTCTAGGTGGGGGAGGGGGATAACATTTCAAACAGTCTCGAGGCGAATGGAGCCGCCCAGTGGATGGAGCCGCCTGGTACTTCATGAAACATGCACAAGAAGGCGAGCGTCTGAGAAGTTTGTGAAGCAGGGCTAAACGAGCCGGGAGGGCGCTCAGTGCCGGGTGCTGATTCTTTGTGCAACTGTTGCTGAGACTTTCTTCGACAAAGTTCAATCCACCAACGGGTACGGGTTACTGATTTGGAAAAGTTTGTTTGGCATCAAGTAGGATTTCCCTTTGAATGCGTGTGATGAAATAAGCTAACCGGTAACCCGTGCGGCAACGTAAATGATACTCTTTAAGCTCGCAAAAGCAAGGTACAAAGTTGATTCGAAAGAATTTTGCCAGGCCTTGGTACGTTATTAAAGAAGGCTTGCTTCACTCCCACCGCTGTCAGCAGGATGGTATCTTTACAGCAAGCGTTTGCCCTTTGCCACTCACCATTTAAGCTGTGCAGCATAGGGAAAGCAAACGATCTCACCTTTTTGCTGGCCCCTACCTTCAACCCTCTTGCTAGCCTGTGCTCCTTCCTCAAGCAGTTATTGTTGTCGCTTTTAGGTAAAGTTCAATAAAACCCTAATCGTTTGCCACATCACTGGCCACCGTTCTGCGCCGAACAGGTGTGGGGCGTTGCTATCGATGTGACCGACATTTTCCCACGCTGCTGCTGTGCACTATCACATTCGCTGCCTTCGGATGGCGGCCAACAGCTTCTGTCTGTGCGATATCACGCACCGGATATGTCGAAACGGTGTCATCTGTTACTGTTCCGGTGGTGACTGTTGCTGCTGCTCCCGTCACTATCGCTGCTGGCGGAAATGACCGTTCGTATCGTACCGACAGCAAGTGATACAATCAGCAGCAGTACCATCGGAAGTAAGTGATGCGCTCGGGTGGGGTGTAGCGAGCTGGTCGCAGAGTTGCCACGACCCCGTGCTGCCTCCGCTAGACCTGTGTTGGAAAGAATTAATATTAAAAGTGTCATTAGGAAATATTGTCCGTTTGAGGGTGGTTTTTGTGTCTTCATGTGGTTTTTGGTTTTTTGAGGAAAAAACAGGTTATCTTTTAGAACAGAAACGTTGGCTCATGAAACGTCACAGAAAGTCTCTGCAAAAATGTGATGATTCCAAATTGTCTTTTTCTTAACATTTATAATATAATGCCAAGTATTTTGCAAGCGTTATCTTTTTACTCAGATACGGAGAACTACTACATAGTTTCTCAAAACATTAGCACTCTGGTTAGTGATAATGAATGACTTCTGAAAGTAGGGCATGTACATGAAATTTAATCTTACGATGGTAATATTGCAACTGTTAAAAACTAACCAAACCAAGAAACCAAGGTTTGAGTTAAAGCGTAGAGTACAAAACATGTTCGTAATTTACTCTGTTCATGAAGGTTTCAAACCGTTTGTCTTCTTGATGAGTTTTTATATTTTATCCGAGTCTAGCTGATAGTGTAACGGGATGGTACATCAGATTTGCATAGAAATTCTATTATTTTATGACCTGACTTGAAACTAATATATTTTCATTAGAAATATAAATAGAAAGACTCTATTCACGACCTAAGCTACCGTTCGCTAAATTGTGTTTCAAAACCAAAGCAAAAACATCTTCTTAAAAAATAATCCATCGGAAATAAAGACTATTACAAGCAACCGATTTAGCAACTCATTTTGGCCACTCTTGTTGCCACTGTATTTTGTTTGTTTGGCATCAATAAGGCACCCGAAAATCCCACCAAATTCTGCACCCTCTTCACGGTCGTTACAATCGCAAAACGACCAGCAACCTGTGCGCCCGAGCGATTATAACCATCCTGCGCAGCGGAATGTGTCCCCATCAGCATTATGTTCTACGGCTTCATTACGCATGTTGGTGCGAAACGAGCTGCTCCTCCACCTTCACCGTGGGGAGCGGGGCAAGAGTTTATTTTCCTCGTTTTGAAAATGTGAAGGAATGGGCGAAAGTGGCAACGCTTGAATGTGTTGTGTTGCGTCCCTGCTCGAGTGTGTGTGTGTGTGTGTGTGTGTGTGCGAGAAATAGAGTAGCGAAAAGGAACCACTTACCTCCAATTATATTTAATTGATCGTCCGTTGTTTGCACACCGCCCGGATGAATTTTTATTTCTGTCGCGGCATGTAGAAGAGAAAAGCAGAAGAAAACTCGTGCGAATCAGATTGGCTGAACAGTGTTCGCGTAGCATTGATTAAGGAAAGAGAAGAATCGCTCGAAAGGAAACACGACACGAAAGCGCGATTAACACCGGCCGAGAATGGGGCGAATGTAATGATGTCGTATCTTTTGTCAGCTAAAATGGCACCTTCAAAAAATGGCTCAGCAACAACAGCGGCACCCAGCGGCCAGTCAGCATGCGGCGAGGTGTAAAAAAAAAACGTGTGAACCTTCCTTGCATCGTTCACGAAGGAGAAGTGGCCGCTGTGTTGTTGTGTGCTGTTTTTTTACTTTTCACTCCCTCTTTTTCCAACACAAACACAATGCATCAATTTGTGTGCGAAATTTGTTGCCCCTTTCCGAGCTAAAAGCATACCACGCCAACCCCTGCCAACACTTTGCCAACGGCGGGAAGGTTTGTCAGACAACGCAGCGTGCAAGAGGGCAGACTGAGAGTCTAACAAAAAAACCAAAAGAACACCGAAAGCAAAGCAACAAAGCAATAACAAAAAAACACCAACTCCCCCGAAAATTCCATCCGTGGAAACAGTCGTGCCCGCAGCCCAGAAACCGAAAACCGAATCCGCCGGAAATCCTTCCCTTTGATGATGCCGATGGAAATGGGATTTTTCTGTGCTGGGTCAGGGAGGAGGATTTCTTTTTGTTGTTGCTGTGGGCACACTCTTTCTGCTTGCGTTCGTGCGTTCGTTGGTGCTACTGCTGTGTTGCGTTTTTTTGGAGTTGAATGTTGTGTGCGTTTTTTTTTTGACTCATCGTCGTTCTCATCGTCCTCCTTGCTGGGACGGTTCTAAAGGAATGGGGAACGTGTCGCTTTACGGTGTTGCCTGCTTCGTATTGAGCCATCGACGCAACAATGAATCTCACGACCATTGTGCCCGGGACCGGGCCGTTGACCAACGTGGACCGGGCGACCGGCTGACGATGATTATGTTGATGCTGACGAGCTGCCATTTCGGGCTCCATTTTTCCGCTTTTCACACCGTCCGCACGCTCGCCACGCTCGATAATGATGTTGTACGCCTCGGATCAGGGCGTAATGCGCCGAAAATGCGACAAAATGGCCAAAGCGAAGTGAGCGCGGTTGGTGAGAGGGGGAGGTTGTGAGGTGGGTTTGATGAGCTAATGCTCTTTTCCAGTTGAAAGCCTGCTGCATAATGGGTGACACACGTAGCGGAGCGTTGAGGGAGAGGAAAACGCAGACAGTGCGAGCAAGAACAAAAAAGTCCATTGAAAGTTGGAACTCATCATCTCATCATTTTTTTATTGCACTTCGCACAGTGCCTTTTCATCATTTGCAGAGAGCTTTTGTAGTTTCTTCCGAATGTTGTCTTGTTCCTTTTTTTTCTCTGCAGGGGGAGCTTTTGGAAACGGCCTGCAGGCGGGTTTTCGTGCGATTTTAGAAAATGAAACCAAATGTTGGTTCGGGGAAGAAGATTTAAGATATAAAGCACTCGTTCATAAAAAAAATATTTATTCCTGTTGAGAGTTAAAAAATATGGCATGCTAATATTTAACCATTTTGCTACAAAGTTTAGTACGGTGTTACAAAATAAGTTCATCATCAAAAGCAAAGAGAAATAAAAATAATATTTCTTCACAATAGTGATGCATTGAAAATGTAAAAAAAAGAAAAATATAAAGGATATCTAAATAACATTTATACAACTTAAACAAAGGTAAGGAAAAACGGTAACCAAACGGGTGGTTTCAACAGACAAATTTTACTTTCGAATGTTTCGATTGTTCCACCCGTTCCGACCGTTCTTTTTCCTAACAACAATACTTGCACGGTCAAGGCCTACTAGAGGGGTAATTTGCTTTGACTTTTTCTGTGACTTAGTGTACCCATTCAATTGCCGTAAGGACCTGATGTATCCATAGCAGAATAGTCAATCGTACGTATGGAGTCCAAATGCCCGGCTCGATTGGGCCTTACATAACGGACAACGCCGTTTCCACTTATACTATCTTAAATCTGAAATTTGTACCGATTATTCCGTTTAAGGAACGGAACAATTTAACTAGATTCAGTGATCCTACGAGGGTTGCTTTGCCACCCAAGTATTTAGGTAAGGAGGAAAATATTATTTGATAAAATTTAATTCGAGAAGCTCTTTTTCTATTCAAGCATTAACAATTAGTTAATTGTTTACAAGGTTTTATTAGCTAAACAAACACAATGCGCAAAGCAAACAAAAGTGCGTAAAGCAAACAGAAGTTTTAACAAATAATTGAATATTGCTCTATTTTGTTTAAAACAACCAATGTAAATACATTTTTATTTTCGTAGAGTTAACATGCTTACAGCACCTTTTTTTCGTATTTTGAGGCTCACGGAAATTCGTAAATCAGAATTTTATTTTATTTTATTGTATTTACTTTTTGATTCTATTTTTTCCAATACAGATTGCAGTATGTTTCTAATGACTTGCCTGTGTGGGAGCCGAAAACTCTATAACTCAAACCTCACATCGTAATTTGAAATTCACACTATTTTTTAACACAATTTCCATAGCCTAAGGATCATCGTGTCCTTTTGATGACGTCTGTGTTTATGTTTGAATGAAATGCTTAATCTGTAAATCCACATCCATTCAACACAGCGACGGATTAAAAGGAATGATTTTGATTCGGCCCCTTGTTTCACTACAAAGGGAATGCCCATTTTGGGGAGTCCACAAACGTAAGCGCAAAATATAATTAGCCCTCGTGATTAGAGGCTGAGGCAAGCTATGGAGGGATTGTTCAAAACCTCACACCTCGCCCTGATTGGGACGTCCGGTTAAACCAGGCAGCTGGGTTGCCGCTAGCACTGATTTCATTATTTTAATTATTATTTTCACAACCGTAGAGAATTGTGTTGGTCGGTCGACAAAAGAATCCTTCCATTCGCAGTAGCGATCTGCAGGGCCGGCTCGGGAAAAGCTTTCTATCTGATAAGGTGCAAATAATTGAAATGGAAGCTTGATGTTTTGTTTGGCAATTGAAGGGCACAGACATGAAAGGGACATTTTACGTTGGAACAAAGGCACGGCTGTCAGTTGTCGTCGCTTGCTAAGGTTAATCTACGCGGCAAATACGCTGTTGAATGGTAGCGGTGCGATTAAGTAAATGAAAAGAGGCGGAGCCTGTTTGTGCTGTGATTGGTATTCATTTTGTTGAACATTTGCTTCTATAAATAGTAGTTGCATTTGTCACTTTAAATCATTTCGTCGAGAAACCGTTGTTTGGAATGCTTTTGAACGTGAAAAATAGATTAATTAATTCCTTTGAAATTAATAACATAATACAACGCCCTTTCTATGTTGATATCAGGTATAAACAGGTTTAATTTGCCGTGTGCTACTTGCAATAATTTAGTAACTGTTTCCCTGGTCGAAAAGCATCGAACACCGTATAAGCCGGCCATCGCGGTGATACGCATAAATATTTATAAGCAATAAATATAACCATTGAACCAAACTTAATGCCCTTCAACGAACAAGCAAACAACGAAACAAACGCAAATCACTCACAAACCAACGCTAAAGCTCCTTACTATGCGCCTGAGTGCCATCGTCAATCCATGCAGCGATAAACAAGATTTTATTTTACCCTCGACCGCGACTGCAGTAATGGATCATAAACATTGTTTACGTTCACTGATTGCAATATCTTCCGTGCCGACCGTGCACACCAAACCAAAGCAAAACTTCGATGCAAACAGGGCCGCATGATTATAGTTTTCCGGCTGCTCAACAAACGACCATGCGCCTCCATCGACAATGCTTCCCGTTCCTCCGCTGTTTATTGGCTGCACAATATATCGATCTGCTAACTGTGGAAGGGACTGACCGCAGGCGGAAAGAGGGGACATCATTTCACAGCACGATATTGGGAATGCAAAAAAAAAAAGAACCAAATCACCAAAGTCAGCATTTGTAAGAAGCTTTCGGCAAACTGGAAAAGAAGATCACCTGCTCGAGCACAGGTAAAGGCTTCTGCTTAGCGATTCCTCTCCAGCAATGTCTCGCATCGTCTGCCTGCTTGCAATCAGAGATGATTTTCCGTCCGTGCCAGGGAATCACGTAGCACACATTTCCTGTGCTACCGGTGCCAGATGCCATTTGCATGCGCTTGCAGTGGCAGATCGTTTGCTGCGTGTTATGTTTATTTTACACGATTTATAGAGGACTGCAAGGGGAGGGAAGGGGGGGGGGGGTGAAACCTATCGTTAAGGGGTTGACTGCTCCGGTGGAAAGATGGGGGTTTTGGTTGGGGAACGGAAATAAAGCACAAAGAAATATGGTTCAGCCCGTTCTTGCAAATGCAATCAAAATTTCTCTTGCTGTGGGCGCAAATTCAGGCGAAGTTGTACGTCAATTTTAATGATTTTAATGTGAATTCCTTAGAACGGTAAGAAGCTGATGAGCAATGTAAATTGCTTCACAAATTTTAATGTTTTAATGTTTTGTCACAGAAAACAGTTATGAGACATTAAAGTTTATCGTTGAGTTAACTTTATCAGGCGGTGTAGTTAAATTTTAGTTTAACTAGAAAAAACTCAATGATTTAACGCTCAAAATTTTCCTAAAGATAATCTGAAGGAATCATGTGGAACAGTTAAAAAACATTTCCAAAAAAGCTTACTGGTTTTGATAGCTCAAGCATAAAACTAAAACCTTTTTTCGATAACAATTTTTCAATACGAGGTCTGAAAATGTGTTATGTTGGTATAAAAAAATCACCAAGATTTAAATAAATACTATTACACTTTTTTTTCTCTCTGAAAATTTGAAGCATAACGTGTTTTGAAAATGTTAATTAAGTAGTATGTTTTTTTATAACTTCTACGTTTAAGAAAAGAGTTTGGAAAATAAGTTTGGTTTTATTTTTTGTTAACTGAGCTTTTCACAACATAAGTAAACCAGTTTTTACGTTACCATGGGTAAAAGTGACGGCTTTTTAAAACATCTTTCCTTAACAGTCTGTACAATCATTTTCTATTATTTTTATCGTAAACTAGTTTGTTTAGATGTAAAATTATCTCACTTCAAATTTCAGATTTATGCGCTATTAGTTTACAGATGTTTTTTTTATAATTATGCATAATGCAAGATGAATATAAGTGGTACGTAATATTATATTTGTCATCTGTATTAGTTAGTCATATTTTATAACGAAGCTAATCGTTCTCGTTACCTTAAATTCGATCAAACAAAAATCATTTCAATTATTTCTTCACTTTTCGAAGTGTCAAATGTTGAAGTGTCGGTTTTTTCATTCATAAATTTGAATAGTTTTGAGCCTGTACACAGTAAAATGCTTCAATATTTTTTTCTCATATGTAAATCTGTTAATTTGTTTTTTGAAGGAGTACCATCACACTTTCTAGTCGTGCTTGACTTGTTATACCTGACGCATACCTGATAATGCTGTAAAATATCTCGCTTATCATGTTTGCATTACTCATTCACACCAATTGCTTGTTCTTTTTATTATCCCCTAGAAAAAGCCCCGGCGGTATCGTGCCTTGTATCGTTCCTCGATACACCCTTCCCGAAGCAGTCCTCGCTTCAACGATCCATCATAATCGTGCCGCTTTATTGGATTCCTATTCAAATCACGTTCCCCGATTGTATACGGGGCGGGCGTCCCAAATACTTCCGGAGTCCCGGGGATTACTGTCAGGCTTAGGGCAAAGAAATAGGTGAGAAAGTGTCACTAAATCGGATGAGACCCGGTTCGTTCAGACATTCTCACCTTGGCGGAGCATAATTTTTCATACCGCTGCGTCAATCGAACGAGCGGTGCTGAAGGGTTAGCGGTGGTAGGGAAATGTGCAACAGTAAAAAGAATAACGTGCATCACGTTCCTTGAAGATATAATGTGATACATTTGCAGCACTGGCTGTAGCGTTTGGCTTTTACGAAGCAGACGAAGAATCTCCTGGCTTCTCACACATTCCCAAGCCATTCGCAAAGTCTTCAGGCGGAAGTGAACGTAAATCGTGAAAAATAAAGGCTTTCCTTTAAGTCGTTTTCTGTGGCACTCCCGGGGCAATATGCACAATGGAAGTGTATTTTTTTGTGCAGTCCGAGGGTGGACACTGTCATGGTTAGTGAGATAGAAAAATACGACCTGAGCTAAGAAGCAAAACGGGAACTTAGATCCTGACAGAGATGGTCGTATTTTTCATGCTTTACTGTCACCGTTGGGAAGGGATGATTGTGCATTCAACGCTCTGTTCTACCGTGTCTTCCCTTTGTTGCTGTTTTCTCGAATGCTTTTATTTACTTTGCAAATCATTTTTCTCACTTTATGACAAATTCAGGCTGTACAGTGATTGACAAAGCGGTGTTTGCCATATTTTGTGAAGCTAAATTGTTTCTCTTTAATATGTTTGAGTTTAATATAATATTTATAAGGATGAAAAGAGAAACAGGTAGAGTGTTCCCTAAACTAAGCGTATCTGTTGACCGAATGACATATATTACCTCCGTTTTCAATAAATTGTCTCACAGATTCCCCTGAAACATTCCTCTTGAATCAATTTTGCCGTATGGAAATTACTACGGTTGCCCGGAACCCGGTGCAAAAGATGCCATTTCATCGTCAATCCCATCTTACTGCCCGCAGACCTTCTATACCCACGTTCTTTACTGACATTCTGCTCAGTGAAAGCTTTCACTTCATTACTGACCCGACCCAACCGGTTCCCTCCCCGGTTGCGACGAAACCCGTCACAGAAAATAGGATGACATATTTCGCTTGCAAGCGTAAACACATAATTAATTTATTCATGATAATGCTGATGGCCGTTCGCTCGCTTGCTTGCACATTTTTCCGACCTGCAGGCAGGACTGGAAGAGCTGCAGCGACCGGTGCGCCTGTCAACTGGCACTGCATTAATCTAATAATCTGACTGACTGGTTGCGCTTTTTTGTGACCGCATCATTTAACATACATCCCATGATTGCCTCGCTGCATTCTGACCTCCTTGCCCTTAGAGAGAAATGGGTTTGCGGAAGGTAGCAGAGGGTAGAAGAATCAAGCAACAAAATTAACTAAACTTCAAAATGTCATAATTCATGAGCTGTCCCTCGCTGGACCCTCTGCCAGCGGAAAATCGGTATGGATGGGAAAACAGGCGATGAATGTTGACGGTTCGGTGGGAAAGTTCATTAATATGCATATTGAAATGATATGGCTGGGCAGCGTGGATGGTTGCGGTGCAATCTCAGCGCTTTCCAATTAACCAGCCATGATCGATCGAAGCGAGTGTCGTGGGATTTTGGCGAGAGACGGATGCGGGAGCGATGGTTGATTAAAAAGTAAAGCGTACACGCTGGCTGTTGTCAGCTAGCATTATTTACACGTGTTACTTCAAATGTGACGTATCTCATCATAAGGGTTTTGAATGAAAGTAAACGATCGTTAACCGACGAAAAAGCATTGCTTCACGTTACCATGACGATACAGGCTTAAGGTATTCTTTTTCTTCGCTTAACGACCTCTTAGACCATGCTGACCATTTATAGCTTAAGAGACTTTTAATATTACGTTGTTGGTTAGTCTGTTTGTTCTCTTCACAAGGGAACGGTTCGAAAAGAATTTTCTCCCCAGTCCTACCATGATAAACCAGCGTCGTAGCCGTCTCCACTACCGGACTATGTTACCGTTGTGGTTCCTGGGGGTTTCGATGGAGAAACACTGAGCTAAAATTGTTACGATGGAGCATCATCCATTATTACGATACAGCTTTATTTTAAATGTATCTCATCACAAGGACAATAAATACTGGTCAATCACTTCCATTTCGACTCATTAAAATCAAGGAATCTAAGTACTTTATTATTACAGATGATGAATCCTTTTTCCTCTAGTAGAAAAGCAATTAGCAGTCTCTTGATACTAAAAAAAAGCTTGACGGATTTCTGCATGCAATATTACAATCAGCATCTGTTATGCATAACAAATTTCATTCTTTACTGCTTTGTGTGATCTACCCATTCGGACCGCTGCCGCTCCACACATACGCCAACAGGATTGACTATCCTGCTATGGTTACACTTAATCATAACCCCCCACCATTCGCAGGATTAACAATCTTGATACATGGAAAGGTACACTCAGTCACAGAAAGAGCCAAAGCACATTAGTGCTCTGGTTAGGCCTTGACCTCACAGGGGTTGTTGTGCCACCCAAGAAGAAGAATGATTTAATGCAAAAAGTATTAAACTTTGTCCAAAGTACATGTCATGACAGTTTTAGAGTAATTCAGTGAATCTGACAAGACCATGCTTTGAAGCGGAAATAGTTGCATATCGTTTCTCAAGCATCTCATTCGACTGATATAGCTGCTTAATTAACATTGTTTGTATCTTCTCGGTATCTTTTAAGGGATTTTATATTTCATTTGAATTGAATAACAGAAATTTTCATGCCATAGAAGGGTTATTCAGTCCATCTTGGATTGTATTATATTATTAACTGTAGATTTGTACCTGTATATGTGAAGATGATGCTTTTAATGTTTACAATCGTCTATGAAAATCTTTTTCAAAATTATTTGATTTATGCTGTTTAAGAAAAATTGGTCTTTAGAAAACACATATCAAATTTTCATTCATTATCAGTCCATCAGATGGCAGGTACGATCTTGATTCAGAGGTTTTTGAATGACTGGATATTTATCAAATATGGGCTGTTTGAATGGTGATTACTAATAAATATGAATTTAAGTTACCAATTGAATTTAGGGCAAAATAAATTTAGAGACAAAATTAGCCTAAACACTAACACAAGAGCAGGAAACACACTAAAAACAAGAATACCACAAAAATTTAAATAAATAATCAAAAATATAAAATGCTTTGCATCCGTTGCTTTGTTACACTTTTACTCTTTAAACAGTTCCGTGAAACAATTTAAAGAAGTGTGAACTTGTGCAATAAAAAATCAACCTTTATTTTCCAGCTGGCTGCATGCTGTGAACGGCTGAAACTGCACTTACTCCACACGTACGATATTAATTTGTAATTTCTGTTCCATCACCCTCTCCCTCTCCATCTCTCTCTTTCTTTCTCTCTCTCTCTCTCTCTCTCTCTCTCTCTCTTTCGCTCTCTCTCCACTGTGTGGCAAAGCCATCGAAGAAATGATTTTCCGCCTTCCATTGCCAGAAACCGGCAGTGCTGCAAAACTGCGGAAAACAACCCAAAATCCCACCATAATTGCCTGCAGCTTGCAGCGCCCGGCGGTAGCACAGCATGAAACAACCACCGAAGCGCACGAATCGCTGCTTGCACTGCACACTGGGCTCACGCCAGTGGACGTGTGTCGGAAGAAGCAAAGGTGCACAATCAATTTACTTCTCCGCAAGTCTCGTAACGAGACAACAGGTTTCGCCATTAAACAGCGATAATCGTAAACCCAGGGACAATGTACGAAGCGGACGGTCAAGGTGCGGGGTGCGGGGAAATTGCTCATACGGCGAAGTGCAGGGGAGGATAAGTGGATGAAACAAGAAGAAAAAATGAGTGAAAAACAATCAAACCGAGCAGTTCCTGTTCTGGGCGGTGAAAGCACAGAAACACTTTGCGGAGTGGAAAATTGCAAAATTTGATCATTTAATGTGGTTGTGCAATTTTCTCGCACCGATCATGCTGACGGCGAACGTTTCGGTCAGATTCCGTGCCGTGTCGTTTCCGCTACCCATTCGAAAGGATGTGGTTGGCAAACACAAAACTGAAGAAGCTGATGTTGTAAAAATAAGGAATGCATTTTATTACGAGAATTCATCCTAGACAGTGGGAACTTGGCAACGTTGCATGTTTGTGAGCAAACACGTGTAGAATAGATTTGTTGAGGGTTTTTAATAAACATTCGTAATAAAAGGTTTTTATTTTTGTGGTATGAAATAATCGCTCGAGCGAACAAGAATGGGAAATAGAACAGATTGTGTCGGCGGGCCGATGCAGAGATAATGAGCTCCATTATGAAGAAGTGATCGCAACTGCTGCTAGAAAGATATGCTCAACTGGCCCATTAGTATTGGTGCACTTACCGTACAGTCTCATGGTGCCGTCGGCACGGCCTAGCGAGTTTGTGCTGACACAGTGGTACGTTCCAACGTCGGCCGGTGAAAACGATCGCACCACCAGTCGCATGTTGGTGCGGAAGCCGTGCCGATCTTCGGTGATGCCGTACTTGGGTCTGGAGAGGAAACAACGGATAAAGGGTTAACAAAATAGAGCAAAGTCGAACACCTGCAAGAACTGCTGTAAAAATTTTCAACCTATCGTTATTACCCTATTGACATGAGGCTCTTGCTAACTGGACCGATTGCGTGATTCACAACCTCTTGATATTTAGAGATTTTTGCATTTAATAAAAAGAGACGACTTAGTCACCTAACAAACGTAGCCGATGGCAGTTTAGCAGCTCTATACATTACGACAACATAAACGGGTATGAGACAAATGTGGCAATTAATAACGCAATAGAAGCACATATTAGTACATTCAAGATAAGCCTGCGTAAGGGAAGTAACGAATCTTGCGTGTAAACGTGTAACTGTATCACTGAATACGGCTTAGCAACTTGTATTGCAATTGTGATATCAACTGCAACAATTTGTCCTATGCATTCTATTGTTGTGGTATCACATAAGACGATTGTTCTGTAATCTGTTGCATTTAACTTGAGAGCTTCTCATGTTTTTTCGTTCATTGTATGAAAATCCTTGTGTATTGAATAGTGTCTTTCACATTTAAATGTTATCTATTGCGCTTTTAAATGATTTCTTTTCTTCTCTCTTGATTGTTGACTCATGTCAAACAAGAATTTTACTCGAGCATAAACTTTTATTTTGTAATGCTAAGAACAAAACCACAACGCGAATGCGTTTTTTCATATTTTCTAGGAATAAATCAATTGCCAACCATTCTTCCCGTATTCTAGCCTAAAAAGTGCTTAGAAAATAACGATATATTGCCCGTGTAGCTATTCCGTTCTGTGATTGATCTTTTTCACCACGTTCGAGTTTCGGATCTAAGTTTCTGCCCTCACTTACCCGTCCAGCAGCATTTCCGGTCGGCTCAGGCCCGGCTGTTCGTAATTTCCGTTCGATGCACTGGCGAAACTGTTCGGCATAACACGGCCACCCTTCAGCCAGTAGGATACGGGCATGGGCGACGCCTCCACCGTGCATTCGAGCTGCACGTCCGACCCGAGCGGAGCGCCCAGCAGCTGGCTCGTGGGACGTACCGATGGTGCAACTGGAGATGATAGCGATACCATGTGCAAGCGCATTTCCCGGAAGTAAAGCAAGCGAACAGAATTAGTGAAAACTGAATCATTGTTCCATCATAAATTAAAAACTGCCAAACCATTTTTGAACGCATCGTAAGGGCTCTGGGTGCAAATGTTTCACGTACAGACGTTAAATATTGGACAGGAAATTCTAGACTGTGCATTTTTGGACTTCGCTTTCAGAGAGTAATTTTGACAAGGGGATTGCTGTTTGCGTGTATGGTGCGCAGTTTGAAGCAGATGAAACAATGCTTTTCGCAGTAAGCGATCAAATTGAACATTATTTCCTGGAAACGTATGAGTTGAGTGAACAATTGGTTCTTTAACTGAATTAAAAAACTTGAAACGGGTGTAGTAAAGAAAGCAATTGTAAGTTGTAGCAAAGTGTTCGTGTGTATATCTACATCAATGCGTATTACGTAATGCGAATTTTAACAGGACAAATGCACACAAAACTAATGCTTGAGTAGAAATGAAATCCATCGTATTTTATAATACAAACTGTTAATTAATTAATACTATAGTTTCTTAATTGTACAGAAAAGGTTTGTGAGACAATACTTGCTAACTTATCGGGCGCTACAACCGCTTCGCGGTCTTGGCCTGCTGCAACAAACTCCGAAACCGCTCACGTTCTCGCGCCGTCGTCTGCCAATCCGTTATTTCGGCCTTGATGGAGGACGCCTCAACGCCATCTTCCCACCTCAGCTTGGACCTACCACGCCTCCTGGGCCTACTCGTCCATGTGGACGGACTAAGAGGACTTTACGGGCTGGGTCGTCCGGGTCCATGCGTATAACATGGCCAGCCCACCGGAGCCGGGCGAGCTTAATCCGCTGCATAACAGCAAGTTCGATGAACAGCTCGTACAGCTCGTCGTTATATCGGCTCCTCCATTGTCCCTCCTCACGTATGAGGGTAACAATTTTGAATCTTTTAATACTTTGCAATCTACCCAATCTGTGTGTTTCAATTTGTGTGGTCAAAACAAGTGTGTGGAACCTATTCCTTATTAGGTAGAACATATGATGAATTTTCACAGTGTCTGACTGAAGGTTATTAAATTTACTGGTGAATTTAAACCTCCATGTTTGCCCAAAACACGAAGCTCATCTGGGAGAGCGTTTTGCGTGATGGAATATTAAATTGTGAAGTTGGAAATGGAATTTAGTGGTATTTAGTGTGAAGTTTATGCACCAGAAAACAAAGTTTATAATTTGTTGTAAATCACTGTGATAATTTGAACCGTAACAAGCGTCCATACATAGAGGAAGACATGACAAATAGATGAAGAAATGAAGAAAACTACCTTAACGGTTCCCGACCATGTACGCCCGGTTGCGCTCGAACGCGTTTCCGTGAAACCCCGTTTGTGAAATTCCATGTTCCGTTCAAAGTTGGATTGGCATTAGGTTGTAGTTTGGCACTGTACGGGTGCTGTACTTACAGTGAACGCTCAATGAAACACGTTTGCTAACGGCAGGTGGAACATCATTGGACGCGATGCACATGTACGCGCCCATTTGTCTTCGCTCCAGCTTGGGTAGATGCAGATGGGTGCCATTGTATGCTTCCACTGGAAAAAAAAAACGAGAAAGAGAAACGGTGGGAAAGGAATTAGAACAGTATAGCTTAGCCCACGGGCATGCAAAACGGAAATAATGGCCGCAAGTCACAATTTAGCATCCCTTCTTCGGAAATAAACTCACGCCGTACATTCATACCGAAGGCTGGCAGAAAATAAAAAAAACATTGACTGTTTTGAGCTTCTCGCTAGCCATCGGTGCGCGAGAGCCACTAGACACCAAGCGAATAATTGTTCCCCTTTGCCGGCTTTGATTGGACTGAGAACCCGAAGCCCGGAGCAGGGGCTGGTCAATGGCACTTGAAGATTCAAATGAAACACACGAGAACATTACCGCACAGTACCTTCCTTGCAGAAACCCAATCGCTGAGCGGCACATTCATTCGCGGGTATAAATTTATGTAATTGGAACTTTAATGGGATTTTGTAACAACCGTGCGCAAGGCATGCGACCCGGGACAGTGACGCGGCAACAGGGAATGAGAAGCGCATCGGGGCAGCACCGGACGGCTTGCAAGATTGACGGTGCCTGCCGAGCGTGTCGGAAGGTGAAGGGGGGGGGGGGTCAGTGGCGAAGGGCAGGGTTCCCTTTTTTAATGCTCATGTGTGTTGCCTTCGTCATCGCTCATGGACAGTGGTGCAGGGCCGTAGTTCACCGGAGCACGTACTCACGTCGAGGATGGGATAGAGAATGGGATAGGTAATGGTAGGCAGCACTTGCCACCAGTCAATCGAAATGTACTTTGCTGCTCGAGCTCGGCAAGGGCATCGGTTTGCCAGTTGTGGTTTCCGGGTGGGATTGTTTTTCCAGTGATTGCAAAAGGAAAAGTGCAGAACCAGAAAGGTCCGGGAAGGTTTAAAATCCAACAGAAACGCCTTTGTGACGCAATGTGCAATCGGGCTTAACTGCAAATCGAATGCAATTTATGGTGCAAACTGTAAAACCGATGGGGTTATGCATTTCGGTAGATTTATAGACAGTGCAAGATGCTTCCAAAGCGAGAGGCAATTTAAATTCAGATTGAAGACAAACGGCCATTCCGGATGGTGAGTACAAGGCAAAAGAAAAATAAGCAAACACACACAGGAAGGGGTGAATTTTTGTCTACAGTTCTGTATCATGTCGATCTGTTTTACCGGAACCATAAAACTAATAGCCTGTAAAGTGTGTATTGCATAGATTGAGGCGTATACAACCTGGCGTATTGCATAGCTTTGGGCGTTTACAGGCTCGTATGCTAATCCTTGTTCAGATCAGAAATACAACAAGAGCCATCAAGTCAAACACCACGGTTCGTTCTTCTGCTTTGATCATGCCATCACAAATTTGACACTTGGTCAGGATTAGATTCGCAAAAAAAAACACACACACACACACACGAAGTAAGGGAAAGAGAGAGCAAAAAGCTTATTCGCCCTATCAAGGTTACAGCAAAACATCGCAACAAACCGACCGTAAAAACCGAAACATCTTCACAGCTACACACGACCAAGCAACAAGGTACAGCTAAGGTACACCCCCGGGACGGATGTCGACTCACCTCCCCCCCACCCAACCCCCCTAACACCGTGTTCACACCAGCCACAACATGCGATCGTTGTAGACGCATCCCAACTCTCGCTTAAAAACTGGCCGCCCCATCGAAATTGTGGGAAAACCATTCCACTCAGCGTTTGCCGCATGCCGTAATCGCACGGATATTGTCACATTTATGGAAACACATCCGGAAGAAGCTGCTGCCCTGCTGGCTCCGTCTGCCATCGAACCGTACCGGTGTGGCAGGAAAAGTGGAATCCAATCATGAGCCGTCCTTCGTAGAAAGTGGCTATTTAAGCTCTAGAGGAAAAAGCACTCCGGGCAAAACCGAACAACAATCGATATCGATTTCCCGTTCTTCCTGTTCTGCACGGTCGCCGCGTTTAAACTAGCCCACCCGTGCGGCCGAATGGGATGAGTCATGTGGGTTTGTTGTTTTTCCTTTGCGTCACGTTTATAAAGATACCCCACCGAGAGCGGTACGTTCGTGGAAAAACCTTCTGTTCGGTGGTTTACGGATTGAGTGAGCGGGGCACACCGAGGAAAGCTAAGAGGCGGAAACCAAATAAACACTCTCGTACGCGCCAACGCCAAAAAGGAAAGCTCCTAAAGTACCACCGCCAGCACCGATACCGCCGATTCTTGCCAACAGTTTTCTGCCCAAACGGTTTCGGGTTTTAGTTTCGGGATCGGGTCGGGTTTTTAAGCAACTTTCACTCTTCGGTCCCGGCGTGGGCACATGAGTTTGAATTTACGAGGATAATTTTTCACAGCAAAACAAACTAAGAAACAAACGTACACTCCCGGGGCGCGCATCGGGTACCGCAGTACGAAGCTGGTGGTTTTGATACAGAGCTAAACGACCCTTCCGGTGCACAACTGGCACGGGCCGAACTTTCAGGACCCAGACTGTTGGCTGCGTTTGCTAGCGTTGCACCGTACCGCGCTCGATTGCTGTGGGTTCATTCGTACTACGGAGCACTAGGCTTTATCTCGTTCGCCCTGAAAGTCCCAAGGCAAGACGAAACGCTTCGTTTGGAAACGGAAGCCAAGTTCCATAAAGTGCAAGTCTGCCGGCATGAAAACGAGTTGAAGTTGTTCCGAAGAAACCTCCTGCACATGCTTCCTTGCTCGCTTGTTAATGTAGTTGAAAAGGGAGCAAGCGTAATAAGTTGGCCGTACAGTGCTAAGGAAGCTTTCGGCTGGACACGGTTCCGATTGGTGTGCCGTGATTGAACGTGGGATCACTATCCGAGTGCCGGAAAAAGATGATTCAGCGGAAAGTAAATTATTTTTCAATTTTTATTTCATGCTGTTCCTGGGGGAATGCATCCTATGAAGATTAAATATGTATTTCCCGTAAATGATAGTACTGTTTGAAGCAGCAATCGCGGTAAGCTGGTCAATACAACGTGAAGTAGAAAGGGAATTATTTATTTTTAAGTCTTTTTCTTCGTTTTTTTGATACAAAACAAATCAACGTTCAAATCCTAGATAACCTTGAGCAATTGGATCCTTCATGACACAATTTGCTGCCCTTGGTTATGGTACGCTCGATAAATGCTAGCAGTACACAAATATAGAGACAAAAAATAATAACTACAAGCATATTTGAAAGTCGAACGATAAGACGAACAAATCTCGGACCGAATTGTAACCGGACCTGCTGTTCTATTAACCAAGAACAGCAGATTAAAGTAGAAAGATATAGAGATCACAGAAAACAATATATTTTTAGTAGTCTAAATTTTAAATAAACTCGAATCAGAAAGTAATTTGTAAGCAATTAATGTATGTTTGGGAGGACTCTTAAATTTTATGGCATATTTAGTTCAATTTTTATTTCACTTTATATACACTTCCTTCTTAATTTTTTTCGCCAATCCGACTCCCTGCTACCTGTACAGTTCCTCCATTTATAATAATCCTTACTCTATCTTTATCTCTCTTACTCAATCTCCATTTCGTCTTCGTCCTGTGATATGCCTCTTCCTTCGCCTCTCTTTCTTTAGTGACCTGGCTCTCTTTATATTTCTTCTTCCTCTCCTGTTTCCCGTTTGTCTCTCTCAGTGTACACGTTTTCATTTTTTACATGTAAAAAAATAACTTTATCTGAGTACTCTCATGACAACCCTGGTTAGTTTTGACTGCCAGGATCTGGACGTCGTCTAAAACCGTGAGCGAATGGTCCTCTTTGCTCCAAACAAAAGTAAAAATCATTTGAAACTGGCTGTTCAGCTAAGGAAAAGAATTATTACTCAGTCCATGGTAGGATTTATTTTTTAACAAAGCACACGTTCGTAGGACACAATTGGTCTAATATGTATACTAGTTTTTTTGAATTTTTAGTCTTTACGTATTACATTTTCCTTACGTAATTCAGTTGAATTGTTACTATCCCGATAAACAGTTGTTTCTAGCACCTCAAAATAGACTTCAACAATAGAATGACGTGGGGTAAATTTAACGAACTCTTAGACAAAAAACTTCAAAGATACGATAGTCATCCACATACCGCACGGTAGGTCACAGCCTAGAGCAGCAAGCAAACCAAACTTCACTTTGAAGTACATAATATCCACACGGCTAGTGGTTTCGTCGTTCGTACGTTAAAAACGAAAACACTCTTCCGTAATAAAGCGAGCAAAAAACAAAAATAAAAGAAAATCTCTGAACATCCCACGAACGTTCCACGTCCGGAAGCCGTAGGGCGTTCATTCTCGTCCTATATTACGTATCCAGTTTTCCGGATCATTTGTCGGTTTCATGCACAGACCGGCAGGACCAAGGGAGATAGTGATGCTGCTAATGCTCCGGTCTGCATCGTGAAGCCATGGTCAAATTGGTCCGGATATTAAAACGGAGAATACCCGAGACCCCCTCCCCCCCTCCGCTCCGCAGGGAAACGAGTGGACCAATTTCTGAAAAATCTTCAATCATTCGTGGCCGTAATGGGTAAAACTTTCACCAACGCATTGGAGAGGACGGGCTTGAAAGAAAGTTGAGTGGTTTGATGAAGGATGAGCTACGATGGCCCGCTTGATGGACGGAATAAATGGTAATATTTTGCTCTCTCTCTCTCTCTCTCTCTCTTTCGCTCAGTCTCTCTCTGTTTCAGCAAACATCAAGCAGCGGTTTATGCTTATCTGCTGTTACTTTCCACGTACATTTTCCCCACGCAAACACGTTTTCTTCTAGAGTTTTTTTCTTCAAGAGTGAAATGATGTGCATCTTCAATAATCTTTTATCTCTACCCTCCACCAAGACGGGACGCATTTTTCGCTAATTTATTACGTGCGCCCTCTTGCCTGTTTTTTTTCGTATTCTGTCCTACCGTTGGCTGCCCTGTGTAGCAGGTGAAGGAAAGCCATGTTGGCAGTTTGCCGCTACGAAACGGAACGCTTCCTTTTTTCCCTTGCTGTCAATGTTTATGGCTGGAAAGCAAAAAAGCATCTTCACCCCCACCCGTACTAGCGACTCGATTAGGCGGGTCATGAAATCTGCACCGGAAAATCAACCTCCTACGGAAAGCGCTCGTGAAAAACAATCTTACTAGCTCGCCGTTTCCCCACCGCTAGTGCGCTCCAGGCTGTCCAACTGCATCTCAGTGTCGTGCCACCGCTTAACTCTGCTCTGCACTTCCGTAACGATGCCGTGCGCCTTGCATCTCCCTTCTTCGGTCAGCACCACCGCAAAACCACCGTGAACCAGCGTGGAAAAGGAGAAGGTATTATATTTTACGATCCGGCCGAAGCTCATAAAAACTGACCAGCGGGAGACACGACGAAATCACTGTCAACTCCCGAGCCGAGTGCTGGGAGGAGGGGGGATGAGGAGGCAGATAATGAGAAAGTGTCATGCCCGTCTCATGGGCGGGATACCTTTCGTCGGGATGAAGACTGATTTAATAAACCATTTTCTTCGCCAGTTCGAGCGACCAGAGAATCCGTTGTACGTGCGTTTCACGCGAATGGCTCCACCGGTGGCCAAGGGTAGGGGTTGTATAAATATACTGCTTTCCCCTTCCCATCCTGGGACGGGGCTAAATGGCACCGCTGGTAATGGCACCGCCAACTTCCCCACTGGGGAACGGCTGTCGCTCTGCGCTCTGTTTAGAACAACAACGGGACCAGGCCAGGCTAGAGAACACATTAATCAATGGATGACTCACGGCGGGTGGGAAATTGTTTTCCCCGACGCTCAAGCTCAAGTGGAGCAGGTACCGCTAAGACAGTGGAGTGTGTCTGAGGGCGCAGTGAAGAACTGTATTCGCTGGGCGCAATAAATCATCAGGCGAAATCGTTTCACGTAGCGAAGGTTATGAAATTAATTATTCGCCCCCTTTTTCTGGCAATTTTAGCGAAGCGCAAGGGAGAGGCTGCATGGGGTAAGAAAATATGCTCTCAAGATTTATCATAAAATGTAAATTATTGGAAGTGAAATTTTCATCATCGAACAGGTATTATGTAGTATCCCATTGCATGGGATTGTATTTGAAGGATTCTTGGAAGGACGTAATACATGGTGCGTAACAAAACATAATACAAATCAGTTGAATCGAAACATTTATAAATAAATAAGACTCCAACCAATCATACCATTATTTGATAGCAAGTTACTTTATTTGCACTAAGGGCTAAAAAAACGAGAAATAAAAATAAAACTCTTAGAAAAGGTAGATAGCAAAATCTACTTTCTCTAACATTGAGCTAGAACTAGCCATCAATAAAACACATTTAAAAAAAATAAAGTGCTTTGTCACAGAGAAACAATCCCTACTAAAAATATAGCAACACTTACAACTTAAAACTTTCGATATAATTGCCAACGTTGAATGTTTCAGCTTACCACTATGTTCCGACGTTGTTCGAATACTATTCGTTCCAAGTTATAGAGAAAAACCTGTCCCATATTGGTCTAGGTAGGCCTTGAATCAATGTTTGAAAAGGTAATAATAAAACCCAAAGGCGAAACGAGAAATTACAACAACAAAGAAGATTTTTCCGATTCGGCATAGGATTTCCTCAATGGAGCTCTAAATTCTTTATTTTGTGGTAAGTTAAAACCATGCTTTTCAACGACCTAGTTTTTTAAGTATTTGTTGAAAACATATACATTCGCCCTAAACTCTTAAAATTATATTGCTTTTCGAAAGTAAGGGCCAGACCGTATTGCTACCTAAAATTAAAATACAAAAGTAATAATGAATGACAAAGTATTTGCCAAGGGAAGCTTAGCACAGAAGATAGAAAATTATCATCTTCTTACTTGGTAAGTGAATGCCTTCTCTATCTCTATCCAAACTCATACAGGTTGACTGTTTTCTACATGTTTAAACTGAGAAAGTTTTTATTTTCATAAAGTTTGATTAAAGAGTATGTAGCATCTATAATGGTCCATTTACACTTTGATTGCATCATGTCACTGCCAATATGATTAAACTAAATATAATGCAAAACAATTTCAATTTGCTTCTCAATTAATATATCAACAGGATTTAGACTCCCACCACACCGCAGCTTTCCACATAAATCCGGGCAGACCGTCAGCAAACCACTACGAAGTATCACTTAATGTCACACAGATACAGACCGTCTGTCTTCTTGCAGGAAAATGGAAAAGCTTCAAGAAAAAGTGGTGGCACCCACACGGCAGGCGCAAAGAATATGTACATCTAATCCAGTACCACCACCTTCCGACACACGTAGGTAAAGATCACGTCAAATATTAGCACAGGATACATTTCATTTTTCTTCTGAGTGCCGGTCGACGGTTTTTGGGGTGAAAGCCCACCCGACCAACCACCTGCAAAAGGGAGGCATACGCGCGGCTGCCTTACATTTGTTATGCAAATGTGTACATTATGCTTGTGCTGGCGTTTTTCTTCCACCCTCGCCACTCCAGCACAGTTCGCAGAGCAATCCGTTTCGCGTCGCAATGAATCTATTGTCTTTCTGCTTTCAACTCTTTCTACCACGCAACAAGGCTTCAGCGCACGAAACTCTTGCAACGCGACTCCTACTGCCAGTGCCTCGCCATGATGGCGCGTTGGTGGATGCTAGTAAATCATGTCCTTACAAAATAAATTGAATAATTCACTCAGGAAGGTTCACACTTTCTCTGCCCTTTTGTAGGCGGTGATTGTTAGGGGCTTCGGGGTGGCGGAAAGAACGCAAGATGAGATGTGACTGTTGAACGTTCCTGATGGTGATGATGATGATGACGGTGATGGGCATGATGTTCAGTTTTTCTTCGCGTTGGTAGAATGAAAGGTGAAAGAAATGTAGATTTAGTTCGTGTGAACTTGCTTGACGGTAGGAATAATGAAAGAATGTAAATAATGAATGAAAAAAAAAGAGAGAAGAAAAAAATGGTTTATGAGATATGCAGGTTGTTAATTTAAACGGTTGCTCTATTTGCAAAATGTTACTTAGGTGTGCAAGTGTACATTTTTTAACATCCAATTGTACTTCCAAGTAACATACAACTGTTTAGGGTATATGATTTTAATAGTTTAAGGAAATAAATCACTTTAGATTGAAAAAAATAAACAGTTCTATCCTGAAAAATTTTCATCTTTTTTAGATTTTGTATGTAAATTGTTACGAAAAATTGGATCTTGATGATTGATTTCGATAAAATAAAATCGATAAATAAATCGATAAATCTTTTGATATTTTTTGTTGAGGATTGCTTTAGCAAAAAATAGCTAATTTGATGGCGCCAGAAAAAAAGGAAAAAAGGAATGTTTTTTATGCGAGCCATGAAAAAGTATAGATGAGAAATGATTGATTCCAGTACTGCCTAAAAATTAGTTAGAACAATTTTACATATTTGTGAAATAATTTTCAAGTCGTGTTCTGACTATACTAGGAAAAAGCTAGTTGGAAAGTTTAACTTGCTGTCTCTAACAATCTTGCTTGAATCTAAAAATTTAGTAAGTTTCTAAAAAAGAGAAAGATTTGATTTTGCTTCAAGTTTACAATGAGCCTATAACTGCTCTTTCGTTGATAGAATGGACTTTTGAAACTTAAAAGTATAACACATCTCGTGGGCCAGAAATGGCCGGTATGACCTAGAAGATTGTTGCGCCAGGATCAGCAAAAAGTTTATATCAGAGAGTTTTAACATCTAAAGCGGTTTTCCTTCCTCATTTCCTGTTCTCATTTCATTTCCTTAAAGCTCTGAACAGTGGTCGAATCATTATCAAATGATATTTTAATAATTGACAACAGCTACTGTTGCTAATTGATTCTGCTTTATAGATACAATACAATACAATTTTTGATAGTTAACTCATGTTCACGAATTGACAGCGACTCGTAAATTTAGTAAAAAAGCTAACTTATAAGAATATTAAAATTTCCATCAATTTCACGCATATAAAAAAGCTCACACAGTAGCCTTGCACTGCTACGAAATCATAACCCAAACATGTGCCTCGTAAACATCGCGAACATAACGCAAACGAATACCATGAAAAGCGCGTAGAAAGACAAGAGAAAACAATACTCACTCTCACACCCGGTCCGTGCGCCCGCACTACGCACCCGAATCGGTTTATGAATTTAGAGTGTGTAACAGCAAAATATGCTGCGTGACATTCAACTTAAAATACAAAACACAGAAAAGTGCTGGAACGGGAACCGAGGAAGGCGCGCAAAGGTGTTGCTAAAATATTGCATTTTCTAGTCCTGCACCATTTCGTGCACATAAAACCGGGCAACATACGGATGCGGCGCCGGCCGACCTTACACCGTCGAAAGGGGTTTCGCTTGGCGAGAGAACGAAACGGGTGAGGTTGGAAAAGGTGGCGGGTCACATTAAGGATAAAATGTTTGCCTCGAAAATGTGTAAGCGTGCGAGCGGCACAGTCAAAGTGGCAATGCAGGGCGGCGGACAGCAGAGACAACCAAAGGACCAAAGACAGCAAGGAAGGAACAGTTTGCGGGGAGGAAGGAAAGCATATAAAGGAGAAAAGAAACGTGCCAAGGAAATGCTTTGCACAGGTGGTTCGTTTCGGGTGGTTGAAAAAAAGGACAACGATCCTAAATAAAACGGAGAATGTCAAACTACGGATGGCAGCCCGGGGGGTCTGGGTGCAGGCGAAAATGGGATGGCGAATGGTGAGTAGGTGGCAACATAAAAGACAGGAACCAAGTCATAAGCCACCGGTTGCAGCAGCAGCAGCAGCAGCAGAAGCAGCTCAACCCGTGCTGAAACACAGAAAACAATGAAATCCTTTTTCGCGCTGCTACTCGCTCGCACGCGTTACGCCACACGTTCCGTGACTCCCCCCGAGGCGTTTCCCCTGTACGGCGGACTTACGGCGGCGCGCACACCCAACCAGTCAGCCCGACTAATGCTCTCGCTGCACACTTTTGTTTTGCTTTTAGCATGCAAGTGGGGATGTGTTTGTAGGTATGTGTGAGCGTTGGTTGTGTTTGAACGACTCGCATGAGTGCCTTCTTGCGTTAACGAAAGAAAATGGAATTAACAGACACACACACACACACACAGCCACGCTCGTACAGCGACAACGAAAAATGGAGCACCTTTCCTATGCTCTTTCCAAGTTTTACAGTCGGGGGGGTTGCTTTTATCATTGTTTTACCACGGCTTGCGCCCGGGGTTTCATGTTGGTAAATGGGGTGCTACGGGACAGTGTGTGGTGCGGGTGCGGGATCGCGGGCACACACTGCACGAAACGGCACCTACCAAGACGACGACATTTAATCTTATTTTCCCACGACATTAAGCATAAATTATGCGAATATTTTTCACTTCCCGGTATCCGTGGCCCGCCATACCCTAGGGGGGCCCTTCCTACCCGCGCGTCACATAAACAGCACATCATCTTTGGTACTAGGTACTAGGCGCCTCCATCTCGGTTCCACGTTTCAACAGGACCACCGTACAGTGCGGTGTGCAACCGTAGTGCGTTCGCTACTAAATGTTCGTCAAAGTGACACTTATTAGTAGTTTTCTTTTCAATGAAACATTTGCTCCCGTTCATGACACACATTCTGCCCTCGTGCTACTGTTTAATGTTGTATTTATGTTTCCGGTTCCTCTAACGAATGATGCACTTTCTGCATTCCGTACACCCCTATGTACACACACACACATGTAGCTCAAGAATATTCACGTTGACACATTACACAAAAAAGGAAGAGACGCTTACTCCCACACACGTCCCCTGCCGCGTTGCAAGGCTCATAGATGTTTGCCATCAACCTTTGCCAAGACACGATGGCTCGCTGCGAGCCATCCAAAGTGTAGTTTAGTGGGCAGCGGTAGGTGAGTGGATTATTTATTCGCTTGCAAAATGCATTACACAGTGCGCATTCCACGCGATGCACGCGTTCACGGGCTGCTGGTGGGAAACCCGGGCTTCGAACACTGGAATTCATCGGAAGGAAGGAAAAAATGTGCAATACATGTCGGATTGGAACGATTTGTTGCAGTGCTTCGTTACGGCAGTCACTATGTGGAAAAATGTAATATTATTTCTACAGAAGGATATGATTATTATGTTCGCACGAGCCACTACAAACGAAAAATTGTAGTGAGAGAAAAATCATGTATTGAGCTATTTAAAAATTTCGTAGGTAAAAACTATTTTAAAAGAATCCCAATTTAAGGGAAATACATATAAATATTGATTCAACCTTCCAATTTATTTGTGCACATTCTTTGGATAATTTTTTAAACTATTTAGGAAACACATCTTTCTTAAGATTTTAAATGACTATGCGGAAAAAAACTCCTTCAAATCGAAAAATAATCCTTGCGAGAATGAATGTTTTGTTATGGCTTTGTGTTTTGTGCACTTCAGAGGTGATGAATTCTATCAACGATTTCAAATATTGTATGAAAGTGTATCTAGAGTATAATGTTTCCCAAAGTAAACATATCAAAACGTGCTTCTTAACGAATATAAAAGAAACTGATTGAAAAGAACTCCATGATAGAAACCATGGCACCAATCCCAAACACAAGTTTGTTCTCTGTCAAACCATGAACGTTCTTGTGACAACCGGATTCAATGTGATCCTAATGTGAGTGCCAATGTACTAACTTAAGTAAATCACTTTGTTTAGTGAAATGCTTGGTGAAATATTAAGGGCTTAGTTTGAAAATGACTAAGACATATAACGAATCGAAAATAATATTTTTGCTATAATTGTAGTTAAATAGTTTAAATTGATAAACCTCTTGTATGCTTTCAAGCAGGACGGACTAGGCGGAGCGCACTTAGAGTTGAGGTTAGAGGTACACCTTTCCATCTAATTATATTGCATACCGAACCTAATAATACAAAATTTGCTACAATACAAAGTAAAATTAGATTAAGCTTAAAGATATTCCCCTCTAACGTGGCAGCTTTTCCTTACATTTTACCTGTAATCGCTATGTCTCGAAAATGACACACCGGGCTACGTTCGCCAACGCCCTTGGTAAAGCGCACAGCGTACTGCACGTATGAGCGTCCCGAGGCACGAAGTTGATTAAATTATGATGATTATAATAATCGCATTATTGCCACTCCATTAGCGCCGCTGCAGCGTGCACAGTTCCAGTGCCGCTCGCAAGCTCACGGGATGTTCAGTGGCTTGCGAAAAGCATGACGCAGGTGTGATGGGAAAAGCATTAATTATAACTTCTCTTACTCAAGTTCACAGTAGCTCCAAGAATGATAAATCACACCTTTTCTTCGTGGTTATTATAGGGAGAGAAACAGAACAGACACAAGTTACCTCTAATCACTTTCAACTGACCGAATCTTAGCTTGATGATGCCACTGGAACGCACCGAATAATGTGCCGTGGTCTAGCACGGTCTTATGCGCAGATTATCCTGCTTTAACTAACGTTCCTTCTCGCACCCAGTGAGTACCACAGCTGTCCGATAAGCCGTACGCTCACAATCAATTGCTTGATTAATTAATTTCACTCGTCCTCAACGTTCCCGAACAGACTGTCGATTGTGCTGCTTGCAGGCAACCACCAGCAGACAAGTGTAAGTATGTTTTGCAACGTCCCGTCCCGTGCTGTCGCTGTACGCGTGTCGACAGTCGAAAGCCGCCCGCCCTCACGGACTTACCTCGTATCAGCTCGCGGCTTTGGGGCTTCCGCAGCAGCATGTACTCGCCGTCCTCTCGCTTCCAGGTGACGCGCGGTGTCGGATGCCCCACGGCTTTACAGACGATCGTCGCATCCTCACCCTCCTGCACCGCAATATCCGCTGACGATTCCTCGTTGATGATATCCGGTGGAACTGCGCGAGAAAGGTGAAAAGAAGGTGAGGAACCAGAAACTGGATTATGGAGAGGATAAAGTCAGAGCAAACATAATTGTACAGCATGCAAGTCGCAACCTGCCGGCGGTGTAAGTGTGCGGGCACACGCTTGAGAGTATTTACGTCGAGTGGTGCCCTGTGTTGCTGAGCGCATTTCCACTAATCCAGCGTGAGCTTTCGGGCACGTCTTCAATGGCCAGATTAAGCTGCTCTTGGTAGAAATGATTACACCCTTTCCCCGTAAAATCTTAAAGCCCGGAGCCTGTCTTAAGGTTTCATCAATATTGAATTTCTCGAGAGCTTCCCTGCCAGTGGCGATTGAAGGTGGAGGGGGGGAGGGGGGAAGGGTGACGAAGCTACTTGATACCCTCCGGTAAGCTTTGGGAATAATCCGACTAGGCTGTTGCGCTGTGCGTACGCACACCTTACAGCCCTACACTACCGGCACCATCCAGATGGAAAGCGAGAGTAATTCGATATTGAACATTGAATATTATATTCTCGTTTAATGATGTTTAACTCGACATCGGAGGCAGCTTCTAACGAGACTGCTGGGAACGGCAAACTGTACCGGGTGTGACGGAGTGTCGGGTTTTGCTGCACTAATAGACCGGAATGGCTTTGGCAGATGCGTGTTGTGGTACGTGTGGCGCATCACTACGGCTACGGTTTTGTGGCGAGCTGCCCCCGAGCACGATGCACGACATTGCGGCAGCACGTGCAGTGCAGTAAAGGCATTGTTTCTTGGATTAAAACTGATCAGTGGCTTGCCTGTGAGAGGGTAAAAGTACTTTGCATTGAATTTCCATAAAAGATCGATGCGGTTGGTGATTGGAATGCTGCTCGGTCGGGGCTTGGAATCGACGTTTTGCAACAAAGGATGTTTGAAAGGTAAGATTGATTGCTGTGCATTATTGATGGCAGGCTGCCTGGTGGGTTTTCCCCGATAAGGGAGCAGCCATTGTGTGAATGCACCAGAAATTAAAACGTGCCTGTGGTTGGCTCTTTTTCCAAGAGAGGATATAGGATGCAGGTACAGTAAGTCTCATATAGTTGGTCATTGTGCATTACAGGTGAAAAGATACTTCCTCCTATTAACGAGATTTTTTTTTTGATTGTTTATTGAAAATCGTAATTCAAAAAGTTAAATTACGTGTTTCAGCGTTAGCAGATAATTGTGTGCTTGACAAAGTAATCATGTTTTCATATATTATATATGATATATTATATATGAGATATATATGTTTTATATTATTTAATTATATAAAAGCTTATTTTAACATTTTAAAGTCAAAATATATTTTTAATTAATTTTGAAAGCAAAAAAGTAAACTGTCATTTCAAACCAACGAACAACCTCGATGAAAAAGCTTTACGTCACGCGGCGAAAATAAATGCGGTCGGGACGATTTTGTTTTCGAGCGAGAAGAGGGACTGGAAGAGAGAAGAAATTCGTTTTGTGAGGATTGAATGGAAAAATGACGTGTGAAACCCTGTAAGTGTTTTTACATCCATTTTCCCATGATAACGAAACGTGGAATCCTTTCCGTGGAATTAGAGAACCACATATTTAAATTTAGCCATATTTTAACATTTATGTTTTAATTCAAATAACTCTAACTACGCAATATTAGAAATCTTTGCCGCATGACCCATATCTAAGCAAAACTTGATACAAGCAAAAAAGACGTTAGCTTAAGATAAAATTAAGCAAATGTCATTAAAAATAACTTTGAAACGCGGACGTGCATTATTCAATATGATTACAAACATCAATCCAGATGACATTATTTTTCCAATGAAATCAGCTCTCATCGTTTCATCTCTTTCACTCGTTAAGATGATTGAAACCAAACAGCGTTAGGAATAAAAACTCACGCAACAGTATTCATTCATTTACAGACGGACGAGGTCAACCGGTACAGTGGCTGTGTAATTAAAATATTCACCAAAGCTAATGAACTGGCAACGGGACTTCTTTTCGACGCTTACTCTACCTTCCATTGCGGAGGAATCGAGCCGTGGGTTTCAACCGAGTTCCGTGATAAATTTGTAAGGAAACCCGTATGAAACCGTGCTCCCCTTTCGCTGCCATCCAATCAGGCGCTCTTATCGAGAGATGTGCACCAGCTTTCACGTACTGGCGGTGATCTGTTTTCAGCTTCAACAGTTTTCAACCTCCCTCTATCGCTCCCTTTCTATAATCCTTCCGTTTGCTTTAACCTGATCCTTGGCAAGCAGGGTTGAGGTTTTCAGCGTAAGTTTTCCTTCACTTTCCAATTTTGCTTCGGTCAGAACCATAGATGGACTTGCTGGCTTTTCGTTCGGACGCCCTACCTAGTGTGAATCAGTTTCCGTGAACAACATAAAAAAAAACCTCTGCCATCCCCTCTAAGGATGGATGCGTCCCCGGCATAGGGGCAAAAATTGCTCCCTCACCGTTCACCATGGCAAAGCAGCAATCAGCGCCCGGAGGGAGAAAGAATGGAGCGAACGAAACAGAACAAAAATTGCACGCTGCAACGTGCTGCAACAAAGCAACAGGCAACCGGGCAAGCAAAAAGGATAATTACTCCCAGTGCAAGCTCCCGGGAAAGTAATTACACCTCGCTGAAAATCGCTGCACGTTCGAGCAATCGCGGGTCCGTCGGTTCGTGCGGTGCAAAGGAGCGTCTCGGGAAAGCAGCGAGACCGAGACCCTGTGTCGAGCGCACTGCAGCAGATGTATAGGTCGTACAAATGTGCCGCTGGTGAGGTACGGTACAGCTGGATAAAGTCAAAGGATAAAAGGCAGCGGCAACACTCGAACCGACGGCTTCAATAAGAATCGTACCGTGGGCCGAATACTGTTCGGGTGGATACTGTTGCGAAAAAACAAAACCCTCGGCTAGTGGGCCGAGAAAAGCACACCGTTGGTAGCAGGGATGGCTGGAAGCCGCACGCGCGGATTGGGACGGATTCGGTTTTGCAAAGGCGGTGTTGTTACGTCGGGAAAGTAATTTCATGATTCCGAAAACCAAGGGAAACCATTTGCGACCCCATTTGTCTTGGTCTCGGCTCGCAGCCGTATCGTCTGTCTGGGGTTTCCGAGTCCGCCCCGTCCGCTTGGGCGCGCACACGGTAAAAGGTGCGAGCAACGCTTCCGGCTTCTTTCATTGTCGTTAATGAAAAGATTCCTGCTCGATGCTTCTGCCGCTTTGCTGCTGGAAGCCGACCATTACACTTTTGCTGGGTCGTGGGGACCAACCTTTGTTTTTTTGTTCACCGCGCCATCGCACAGCGGATCACAAGCGGACTTTTAGTGTGGAATAAAATAAAATAAAATGTCGATAATGTATGATTTCTTGAATGGTAAACGAGATTTATTTTTATTTTCGTAGTAAAATATCTCGCTTAAACTAGGGATTAAAAATGTAAGTATGCTGACGTCAGACCTCTTCCACTAAACTAATTGTTTTAAGCACTATGGCCTGTTTGTTACGAGCGACATTTAAATTAAAAAAAAAAAATAAATATACTAATTGTGCACTTTATAAAGCGTCAAAGTAATTCAATTACGTACGCTGAATGTAATGTATGCCTTGGTGAACCTTTTTCTTGTAAACACTAAACAAGCATTTAATCATTTATCCTGTGAAAACATTACACTCACGTTGCTTACGATTTTCGCTGACAATGAAAAGGTTTTACTTATTACCATTCCAATAAGAGGAAATTTTTATAAAAGATTGAGAAAATCATGTCAGTAATAGAGAGAACCAGTGTTAGTTGTATAGGTAAAGAGCGTTTGAGGGTGGTTTTTGGGTAGAAAGCTAAGAAAAAAATAAATGTTAAAGAAAACAACTAAATTTTTCCATTTAAGTTAACAATAGAAGAAAACAAAACGGGTTAATCACAGTTTATTCGGTAAAAAATTCTTACTGCAATAACCTAGGTCCTATCATTGCCTTGAGATGGATCATAGTGCATCGGTTCGAAATGGATGGCAAGTGTGGTGGAATAGGAAATGGAGCACTTTGTAGGCGATGGTTAGCAAGACGGCTCAACACACAGCCAAACGCACACACACACTAAGAAGCTGGTTCACCTGAGCGAACCGGGCAGCATAACGACAATGTTGTCGCTGCTAGAAGATGCTTCGGCGCAAAACAAAGATACCGGAGGAAAAATGCGAATCCTCCACAAAGAAGCAAATGAATCCTTTTTACCACTCTCGCCCTCACCACCACTCCCATTAATGGAAGGTGTCGATGGGGGATATCTGCCCTTCGCGAAACAAACCATCAAAGAGCACACGCCGACTACTGCATGCCACAATGTACAAAACGAGGCAGAAGAAACAGGGCGAGATTTTTTTTCGTTTTTTGTTAACTTGGGTGTTTAGGATTTTATGATTTTGACACGCCACGCGTTTTTCCGCTTCCCGAACTTCTTCCTCCCCTTTCACTCCCACCCGGAAGGAAGCAGTGCCGATTTAAGGATCATTTGCACGGCGGGTGAAAAAAAAAACGTAGAACCGACACCAGAACGCTTCCTTCCGTTATCTTCCGTTTGCATTGCATCCAAACAAGGCATTTTCGTTTTGCTCCTGCTGGGTTTCAGGGGTGGAAACCTTCAATTGGCAATGATGGTAAGGTATTTGAGAAGGTAGTCTTCCTATTCCGAGAGTGGGCGGAAAGGTATAAAAGAACGAAAGCAAATGCCAGAAAGCAAGCAGGCAGGGTGGTAAGGTGAATTTGCTTACATTGTGCTCATCACCGGCGAGTGCCAACCTCATTGCCGTTGGAATGCTGGTTGCGCGGAGCGTTTGGAATTATTTCGCTCGCCCTGCCATTTGCCCATCACAGGCAGGCTCATTGGGATAAATTCTTCGTTTGATCATTTGCAGGATCACGAGTGGCATCGGCGGTGAAATAGAAACATTCGTCAAGACATTACGGCGGGGCGGTCGTGGTGATGAGTATCACTGTGCGCTGTGTGCCGTCTGTCGAATGGTGCTGTCGGTGTGTGGCAATGTACAATTTCACATCACGAAGCACGTTACTGCCGGTTGGCATGCTATGTGTCCTATTTCAAAGCGCGCGCTATTTTGTATGCTATCTTTCTCTCTCTCTCTCTCTCTCTCTCTCTCTAGTACCTTATTTGGCCTTTATCGTTCTGTGTGCCATTCACTCACCCACGGTAAATCGTTTTCGTTCGGTAGGAAGGAAATAAGTTATGCAAATATTTATCGAAACATGCCAAAGGAGAAGAGGAGAGCAGGGCTCGCCGTGTGTAAAAGAGGATGACTTATTTATGGTCTCACGTCTGTAACGGCAGGAATGCTAGTCGGCAGTGCTTCAGGAATGACGTGACAAGTGAAGGCATTTGAAAGCGGCACTATTAATAGACCCGGTGCTGACCTCGTAAGTATTTGATTCCAATTATCAACGGACTTGCCTCGTTACGGCATTTGATGTTCCCGATGGTAGCTTACTACTCATTAGTTGTAGGAAAGAATGAAGGGAACCACAAACATGAAAAAACCCTTGCATTTGATGGGAATTGTGATTTGCTAATAGAGTGTTAAAGGGGAATTGTTCGAATATTACAGCACCGAATATTACGGCTCATCCGTGCTGCTAGCAGATCTTTTTGGAAATCGTGAAGAAATTTTTATGAAAAAAACAGAAGTGACAACCTTTTCAACATCAATTAAATACGATGAAACTGATAAAGAGGTCCTCAATCAACTAACCATGGTTTTGATTAGAACGTAAATATATATGAGAAAAACGACGTGTATCCACCATCCTATATTTTAGATCAAATAATATCCATTTTGCATGCAGTCTTAACTGAAGACTGTGTAAATGAAGATAACAAACAATTCACCATTTTACGAACGGCGTCGACCGTTGTTGAGCGACTTAAACGTTTAATGAATTTCAAACGAAACAAACTACGTAACTTGCATTCCTACGAAACTATTTCGCACCCTCCCCCAAGCCTGCAGCTCAAATAACCAGCACCCTACTAATGAAGCACAAATTACTATTTTGCCAACAACACAAAAATAATCATCAACGGAGAATGGTTTCTTCATTATCGAGCTGGGTGTTAGAAACTCGTCTGAAATAATTGCAACTAGTCTGTGGAACACGGACGAAACCAGACAGAAAAAAAGAGAAACGCCTTTCCGCTTCCAATTGAAATCCTAGCCAGCAAAACCTCAGCAACAGCAGGAATCGTTTCAACAACTTAATTATTCCGCCCTTTTAAACCAGCTTTCCACCCACGCTCACGCTCAGCACCTTTCGTCCCGCTAAACCCCTTGACCGTTGTGTGGTCGGGTCCGAATGTGATTAGTTCTCCGGCCCCGGGATAATCTTTGCTTTCGATAAAGTCATCCCACACCGGCACATCCACCAGGGCAGTCCCTTTGGAGGATTCTGTTTAATTATTCCGTCCACTACTTGCAGGCTCATGCTTTCCTTTGCTGCTTCCGGGTTGCTTGAAAATAGCAATTTCTTCAATTGGACTGATCGAGCAAAAAAGGAAAGAAAAAGGTTGGTTTCGTTGTGCAAAAACAGCAAAAAAGTAAAACCAGGAAAAAAACGTAGATCAAGCCGTTCTGTTTTGTTTTCCCCCATTTTCTTTCCATATGCCCGGAACGGTTACCGAGAAAAAGCTTTCCCTTGTGTGCGGTGCGGTCGATTATTCCGAACATGGCGACGATGGTGAATGCTACGGAAAATGGAGCTTATTTGGACGCAACAGAAGTGCATTCAAAATAGAATTCAATTGCTTTCCTTTTCGGTTCAGCGGCGGGCAGACGGAACGAGCGTTGCATCAGATCACATCGAAAAAAAAGGGGGAAATTATCCTTTCAACGCTACGCCATTTTCTTGCTCCCATTCTGTCAAATCGAGTCTCTAAAACACACATCGGCTTGACGTTGACGCTGCCTAGGACAGCGATGGTTTCTCGTTGCCTTGGCTATTGTTTTATTCCCCACGGACGTGACAAGCGGATGAGGTGAAAATGGGAAAGATTGCAGCGGAAAAGGGAAGTGACGAGGAGAGAAACAAAACAAAAAAGCATCGAACCTTAATGCAAAACTGAGTGGCAGAAAGCATTGGCTACAAGAACCGCTCGAGAATTCATCTTCCATTTTGTTGGGGTGGTAAAAAAACGGAATCTTTGTACATTCAAATTTCATCGTCTTCTGCAAACTGAAAGCCATAAATGGGAAAACGGATTGCAGCATAGGTTGGTGGTGTGCTGAACACGGTAAGGATAAGGCGTGTTTTAAAGAAGTATGAACAAACACATTTAAAAATAGAGCAACATTCAGTCATTTCTAATATTGCCATGCGTTGATTTTTCGTTTCTGGAAAAGAAATGAATATAAGTAACTTGTGAGAATTTCTCTTTTTTATTGCTATTGATTACTTTAAATTGATTAAATTTGGCTCTTGATTAAATATTGCACTTTGAAATGTCTAATAGACAGAAGAGAATAATTTTTAATCAACACTGTTAATAACAGATTAGGGCTTAACCATCTCAAATTGAAGATTCACCAAACACTACAAATGAGAAATACAAACATCAAACTAAAAATGCAAGTCTAAAGATACGGCAGCCTAGCTACAATTCATGTCCGTGTACAAAAAAGAAACAACGTTTTTACCAAAAATTGCAACGAGCTTAAATATGCGCTCAAACAAATATATTTTAATTTTATATTGTATCCAGAAACACTCTGAAGATTAATTGCTAGATTGCCTAACGCTATTAAGTTCAAACTCTATTATATTTCTTTTATTGAATAATATGATTGGTTTAAACAATAGAAAACCTAAGTTCATTCGTACCAGAAATGTGCATTTTATTAATATGACTTTTTTATACTCTCAGCATACATAGATTGTAGCATCATTATTTAATTTTAATTTAATTTAATTTCATTTGAAGCATTTTCGTTTCCATCTGGTTGCTAAATAACCCTTTTTTCAAAATAATAAAAACCAATAAACCTGATTCCACAAAACTTGTGCTATTAATTCCTGTTTAATTCAATTCTTTGTGTACATTTCTTCTTTTTCATATTAAATTGTTTAACCTATGTGAAATCCCTAGACAAAAGGAATCATTAAAATTCCCTCCTTTCCACCTTCCAAAAAGATGAAGAAGTTGAAGAAGTTGAAGCTTTTTCGATTGTTAGGTGCATAAAAAATTCAAATATGCTATGAAATATAATAGATGTTTGATTATTTTTTTCAGATTCTTGGTGATGGTCAATTTTAAAATTTGTACAAAAATGTAAAGTGTCATGGATTCAAAGCCCTACGATTAATTTTAATTTTATGTCAAATGATGGGACGCCCTTTCTGCAAATTCAACGTAAGGAGATGTTTTATTTTACATCCCATATTTTCTCAATGTTTTTACACTTGGCAGGAATTAAAGTACAACCAAAATTTATTTCAAGAAACACCACCTATAACTATTTTTCATGTTTGCTGCCTACCAACAAGTAGCGTAGTGTATTTGCTACTTAAACCCCTCGCTAGTATACAAAATGAAAATATATTAAGTAAATCGTATCGATCGAAAATCAAAGCACCAAAGACTGAATCCTTTGTAGCCAAGAAGGTCTTTCAAACCGTACAAGATTTTGGGGAGTGAATAATTTTCATTTGTCAATCCATTTCAACTAATTGTATTTCAATCTCACATGAGTCAATCTTACTTGCTAAGCTTGTATGTTATGTCTACGTCAGCAAGTCCTCGGTGAGCTAGGCATGCCTATGATGAACTTACTAATATAGAAAGCACACTCAAATCACGAACCACAAATAAACTGAACATCTCCCGCGGGAGAGTGTTAATTAAATGAAAATGGAAGAGATAATTTACTGATTTTTGTCGATGTTGCCTTTTCCTTTTCCTCACTCCGTAACCATCCGGCACGTTGTCACGGAACGTGCACCCAAAAAATAATGAAGAAGAGCAACGAGCAGAGAAAAAACTACTCCCCAACATCCTCAGGGCCATACTGGGTCTCTTTATCAGGGGCTGAACTTTTTTGCCATCTCACGCAAGCCAATCGTTTCACGAAATATTAGTGCCACCCTTGGAGGCAGCAAGCAAATTCTTACGCCATAGTTTCTGCTGGCATCCGCTCCTTCTACAGGGACTAATCACGGTTTGCGACGCTGAGCTGTGCGGTTGTATCAGTATCACACCCCGTCTTGCCGTTCGCAACGAAGTCAGAACAAGTGAGACGAGCCAAAAAAGGATTTGGCAACTTCTTCGGGCCGAACAAACCACCCAGGCACGAGGGGTGGAGGGGGTTGAGCATTAAGAAAGTCAGATTTGTTGCGGCAACACGTGGAATGCGGAACGTGTCGGCTACCCACCTCCGCCCGTTCGCTCACCGGTTTGCGTCTCGATAATTAAGTTGTCCTTTCACGCTTGCTG
Organism: Anopheles epiroticus; assembly: GCA_000349105.1. Taxonomy (NCBI): domain Eukaryota; kingdom Metazoa; phylum Arthropoda; class Insecta; order Diptera; family Culicidae; genus Anopheles; species Anopheles epiroticus. The sequence goes on along the minus strand of KB672175.1, from coordinate 1,226,584 downwards.
ATACCAAGCAGCTGAGACACGGTTGCATTTATCGAACTCACAAACCAAGGCAAGGCTGATGGAAAAAAGTGTGAACATTTCGTTTTCGTTTTGGTTGCTGTTTCCACACGTACCGCGGGGTCAATACTGCGGCAGGTGATTGCGGAACGTGGCATTAATGAAGCTACTTGCACAACTTTGTTACTTCTGGAGTGGAGAGCGAACAGATTGGGAGGAAAGCCAGCGGGGAGGCACCGAAAACGGAATGGAACCAAAGACAAGCGAATCGTCGATCACTGGCACTGGTTACTGCAGCGATGTGACGTGCTCTTTACATTACAGGGCAAGCTTGTAATGCTTCGTTTGCGGTTCGTTTTTCCTTTGTAACGTTGATGGTGTTGACCGTTTGCGGTTAGTTAGGGCTTTGAATAATTCATTAGCAACATTGTCCTTGCCGATTTGGGTCGCAAAAGGAAGAGGTCCAAACCGGCGCGAAACGGAAGCAATCGAAGCACTTTCCCTTGTGGTGGAATTACTTTATTAATGCTCTATTTGTTACAGGGCGGTTCAGTTCGGGGAGAAGCGTAAATAGAGGCGAGAGTTTTGTTTCCTTTGCCGAAGGAAATACGCGAGACTAGTTATTACGACCTAATGAAGCGTTCTTTAGAGAATGTATTGACTTGCAAAATCATTTCGATCAGTGGAAGTGATGAAAAACTTTGCCATCAGCTAGTTTTGTATTGTGTGATTTGATTTACTTGCTTCACTGAAGAGAAAATCCATATAGGCTCAAAAGCATCTTTTATTTAGCAGCGTAGTAACAAACATGTCCATAATTTAAAAGCGGGATTGGTTTTACTCATGCTGATGTCACGTTTGATGTTATTAAGCTGAAGCTTTCCGTGACCTCTAGATAGGACTACAAACCCAGTGCAGTGGTTAACAACTGTGAAGAGGCCTTTTACTTCAGTATTGATCGGCCTGTTTGACAATCATATTCTATGTGCATTAACAGGGTTAACAGGGTAAACTCGTAAGTTGGTTCAATGGTTTGCTTAGAAAAAGGTAAATGAAAGTGAAGCTATTTTCTTAACAACATTTTTTAACGCAGCCGGTGTTTAGCAACAAATTTTCTGCTTCGAGTCCAGTACATGGTACATTGGAAGACATTTGTATGCCAGCGTTAGCAAGTATAAAATTATGTTGTTTGCGGGAAAAAACTTTTGCCTTTGTTTTATGCTTATAAAAATAAGGATGTAACCGTTCTTTCAAACGAGCAATGAAATTTTTTTAGAACATTCTATCAATTGTATGTTTGATTGTCCACTAGAATTAAAATCATTGAAACAATCAGTTGAGGGCGCAACGCACGTTTTATTTTTTTT
>KB672175.1:1125806-1220350 GCA_000349105.1 Anopheles epiroticus | reverse complement strand
AAGTGTTTGTACTTCGTGAGCCATATTCACCCAGTTGCGTACCTTAAGACGTGTTTCACAAGTATATCACCTGAATTCTTCGATTTCAAAAAAAGTTCCAGCAGAATTTCAGCTCGAGAAGAGTTAAGCTTGCTATGCCCTGTGGTAAGGTTTAAAAAATTAAATTTTCTAAAATTTAGAAACCCACGCAGTGTCGTTTAAAACAACTCTCACGGTAGATATCGAAATGCCACTGCGTGATGGAAAACTTGCACACGACATTTATAATGCTCCCCTATTTATTTAATTAAATTATTAAAAATATCAATTATCTATAAAAAAAAACACGAAGAAATTAATAAATATATTATGCTCCCGATGCTATATCATTTTTACAGAAAACGTTTTATCAAGCGTTTCCCCGCAATTTTTTATAAAACATTTTCGAAACGATCGTTCTAGTGCTATTAGGCTGTCAAAATAGAAGCCGTACTCAAACCAAAAACGACAATACGCACGGTATCAATATCTCAACCTCCTGCGAATCAAAGGCGAACCAAATTTTCTAACAAGCATTTTCAATATTGTACAGATTCTTCGGATGAAATGTCCCTCTCTTTGTGCTGGCGTTCATCACAGCTTTCCCAGGGATTTGATAATGCAATCGAACAGTTAGCATCAAGTGGAAAGAAACCGTCATCTTTCATGCCACCGTGCTCCGTTTCTTGACGAAACGGACACGTCTGGGATCTGGGGAGGTGAATAAATTCCTTTGCCAGATCGTGCAGCACCGTCGAGTTCAGCAGCAAACTTTTCGCAGACAACATCCACACACACACACACACACACACTACCACTCGCCACATGTGTGAGCGTGATTGAAGAAATATATTGTTCGAATTGCTTCGTGAAACTAAATGGAAAACTTTATGCGCCCCGCCAGTCTACGCACAACCGGTGCCATATGCTTGATTCCAGAGAGCAAAACCGTCCACCGAGACGGTAAACGCTTGAAGCCTGTTGAAAAAGGCCCGTAAACGTGTGCACACCACGACATGCATTATCGACGCTCGTACGTCAAATATCTGTTCGCCAGCTGTATCACTCAAGGGAATGCTCGAACGAGGCATGGTAAGGGTACGCCTGTTTCACCGGCACCGGATCAGGGCAAGGGCTGGAAGGTTTTGCGAATATTTTACCCCCAAATTCCAATCATATATTCAATATTGATTTTGCAATTCACAAATTTTCAGCCCTGCTATAAACAGTGCAGGATCGTTGGGACTGTGGAGTGGCAGGGTGGCAGAGGGGGGCTTGGTGACTGTAGCTCGCCTTTATTAACGTCAATGGGTCACCGTCGCCCACCTTCATTATCGGGTCACGTAGCGAAATCCAGTCCTAGCCCTAGCCTGGGAGGGCGGGAAAAATGTGTTATGCTTCGTTGCCCACCGCTAAAGGGATACAGTGCCTTTTCCTATCAACAACCACTTTGATTTTAATAGTTTGACTGTTCAAATTGTTATTTATTTTATTTAAATTTGCACCTGAAATATACTTCGTGCGTACATGTTAGTAAATCGTTTATCGGTTCTTTTAATGGTTTTGTATAGTTTCGTTCAATTTTACTTTTGCCAGTTTTATGCAACAATTTTTTGTTTGTCTTATTATTTTAGCATATATCTTGATAAGACTAGACTTTACCTATTTTAAAAAATTCTTCGCAAAAGCCAAGGAATAAAATACAGGCAAAAAAGTACTTCTCGTTGTGCTACAAAGTTCCTCGAATACGTCTGTATTCGATTAATATTTGTTGTCTATAGTACCATTTGGTTCTTCACAATTGCATGGCCTGCAATTGAACAAATATTTTATTGAACATTTCACACCAATTTACGAAAATATTAACACCTTTACCGTATTTGAAAACACAGCGATTTGTTTCAACAAATGTTCCTTGCACTGCGAAAAGCAAACAAACTAGCTAACCCTGCAACCGCAGCGCAGAAGTTCCCCATGCTGTCCCTAAAATTTACCTACCCTCATCCAACGGGGCTTCGAATCGTTGCCAATATTCCTAAATTTAACAAACTTCCCTTTTGTTGTCCCACCAATTACCCCGTTCACCGGGCACCGTGTCGCTGCAGCAAAAAGGGCTAACCTTCGCTTCAAACGATTCCATCAATCGAAGTTTTCGCGTTCGATCCGACCCGGCCCGGTCGGATAATACAATTTTAATTAAAAACATAGTTCCCTCCACCTTACGCACTTATCTTCCCTTCCTACTAACCGGGAGGCATACCCTACAAAAACTTTGGTTGAACATACGTGCACATATTCGCACGCGTACGCTTGTACGCACAAATACATCCGCCGAATGTGTGCACGGGTGAAGGATGCTTCAGACCTACGTTCGCCTACACACACACACACACACTCACGCAACCGTGTACGGTCAATATTTAATTTAATTTCGAGCTTCACATAGCCACGTGCTACGCGTGAATGTTCGCTGGGCGCGGTACGCATCGTTGCGATGGCATTGGAAAAATGCGCGCGCTCGGCACGCAGCGCAAATGTTCTTGAAATGCCGGTCAAGCAATTTGAGCGCCAATCGGCCCGTTGCAAGTCGATAGACGGTGGGAGAAGGGCTCCATTAGCTCTGTATTTACCCTCTAGTCGCAAAAACGGCAAACTGACACACAGCGAACCCTTTAAAGGCTCAAGTGCGTCCGGGTTGAGTTGAGCGTGTCGCGAGCTGTGGGAAAGTGTGGAACGACCCGAAACTTACCTTGCACATCGATGCAGCCAATCTGTTTCTTCATCGGGCTGGCGTTGATCTGACACATGTAGCAGCCCCGGTCGGATTCACGCAGCTGTCGGATTCGTAACCGCCAGGTGCGAAAGTCTTCGTGAACGACGCTGATGCGTGAGTTGTGCGTTACGACGCGGCCCTCCAGCGCAAGCACGGTTTGGTCGGACGCTCGCAACCAGCCAACCTTGTACCGGCCCAGGTTCTTCACCGAGCAGGTCAGGATCGCTTCCCGCCCGGTCGGGGACGAGATGTTCTGTATGGTGCCCTCGAACTCGGGCTCGAGGTCAACCGGTAGCTGCTGCCCTTGGTTTAGATCTGAAAGGGGGAAACATAATAAAAAATAGCAAAAATTTAATATTTTATTGACATGGAGGCGCCTGGTTGCCTTCAACCGTAAGTTGAACATTATGAATTAAAGTATTGCATATTGTTAATAATCATTAAAACAACAATTGTAACACGCAAACATAATCATCAAATTTCGAAAATCTGTAAAAATACTCAAATTTACACGTTAAACTGCATATACCCTTTACAGTTTTTGTTATTTGCTTTCGATCAGTTTCCTAACCACCTGTACGGTTTGTGATCAGTTTAGATGAAGTGTTCAGCGTAAATTTGTAACTTTCTTCCTAATACATCTAATGAAGTTTTATTTTCATTGAATATAAAATGTTTATCGGGCTCCACGCACCCTTTGCATGATTTTTTTTTACATTCAGGCTTTTAAAGGTATGAACACGTTAAGGAAATACTTTTATTTATATTTTAAAAGTAAATTTTAACATTTAACACCGTATCTCATCCGCATTGACTTTACCGTCATTTATAGACATTTCATTGTGGGCTTTTTGGGAAAGGAAAACTTTCCCCTTGTGAGGCTATTTCCCCTCATTTTCAAAGCACACGAGAAAAAAAAACCGTCCCAACCTACCACTAATTGAAGCCATAGTCAAAAGTTTATCCCTTCCCTCCAGGGTTTATCCGTTCGGTGGAAAAAAGGGGTTTGATTGCAAAGTTGGGATTTTATCTACAAATCCTTTTGCTTCATGCATTTTTGCCCCAACAGCAAACCTCACCGCAATGCCACCCAACATCGTAATGTAATAGAGGAGCCATCGGGTCGGGCACCGGAAAATACCGTAACATTCGTTTAACATATTCATATGAAACTTTTCACCACTTGGGTTAGACTTTTTTTTTACCCTTCGTTCACTGTGTCCAGACCGAAAACGGACCGGGTCAGGCAGCAGCACTAATGCTGCCAGATTTATCTCTGGCTTTATCGTTCCGTTACTTCCGGAGGCCGAAGTTGATGAATAATTTTAAAACACAAAACCACCCGACTATGGCTTCCGCTGTGGCTGGAGTGTGCTGAGGGTGCAGCAGCGCAACTACATTTTTCAACTCGGAACCCTTATGTGGAAGCGAAATGGACACAGGCTTTTACCAGGCGGCGAAGGATAAAATCGTGAAGGAAACCCCTTTTCGTTGCATTTGAAAAAAGAAAGCAACAAAAGCCCCGTGGATTTTGAAGCCAACCAAATCAAATAAGCGTAGACGGTAGTGACCAAACAAGGAAACAGCAGAGCATAAGACTTTCGATTGCCGATGGTGGAAGGCATGGAATGAACAGAAAAATAGAGCGAAAGTTTATCGAATTCATGGCAATCCAGGCTTGCCCTCCGGCTCCGTTCGGCTTAAACTTCAACTTCTTTATCGTTTCATTTCTTTGCGGCCACAGGGAAGGTAAAATTCGTCCGACCCAGGCGGAGGCTTAAGCAAGATAAAATCACTGCATACAAAACAGCGGGCAGGTCAAGCTAGCCGAACATCTCGGTACGATGGGCCACCGTTTGATGTTTCAAAAGGTTCAGCAAAATCGAAAAACCAGTATAAGGTCGAGGGTACCTCTATCTAGCACCGAAGGTTGCCGTTCATGATCCAATATTTCCTAGTATATGCTTTATGAAACATGGCAAGGTAATCAACCTATTCCTTGCAGTATATTGGCATACTGACTTGTTTATTGAAATAACGATTGTTGAAAAGAAGCTGAAAGCAAGCAGAGCGTGGAAGTAAACATATTAGATTCCATATGTCCATGTGTCAATAATCAAGTTTGAATTAAAAAAAAGTGTCAGCAAATAATATTTCATCAATTATACACGAAGTAGTTAATTTAAGTTCTGTTGCTGGTTTTTGCAATTTTCTTTCTTTTGCTCTGTCTTTTAGCGAGCAATAAAAACCAGAAAGATTCACAATCAATTTTTTCGTAATAGTTCGACCTTTAGGATGTAGAAGGATATCTTTTTTCTATGCCCTGTGTTCGTGATTAATGCCTTGAACACGCAAATTAATCAAACGTTGATTTTTATTGTAATAGCCATAGTTAAAATTCAAAGAGCAACAAATAAAACATATTTTTTCGAATACCATGTCATACCATGACTAAAAGTTATAAATCAACAAAGTTTTTAATCATTAAACTGCATAATCCATCGTGTATGAAATCTTTCATCTAGCTACTCAGAGTAACTTTCAACTTATATGCATTCCTATGCTTCTTACAAAAATTGTCTGTTCTCTCTATGATTAGCTATTTGGCAAGGAAACAGTTTCAGTTAATAAACTATCTCCATTATTGTGTTTTCTTAATTATTCTCTTTCAAGAGCCTTTTTTGACTAGCTTATAGGTATTGTCAATTATAAAATAATTGATTTAAAATAAAATAGGGACTCCAGAATCAACGAAAAAACACATCTAGCGTTATGTAACGGAAAAGCGTCATTCATATTTTAACATTTTAAGGCTTATTTAACAGAAAAATAGACTGAGAAAAAACTGTTGGATTTTGAGAGAATTTACTTCATGAAATTTCTTAATGTTCTTTTTTCCAAAACAATTTTTCCCCGGAAATTCTTGGTATTGGAAATTGATAAAAGGAACAATTAATAATTTATACATCAGTAAGCAGCTATTTACAGCATTGAAGTGAAGTAAGCTAAATATCGTAACAAAGACAATCACAACACCTTGCATACAAAAAGAAGCTACCATACTTTCTGGCCAACTTAAGCTCCTCTATTTGTAGTGCAATTTCGTTTTGCAAAAGTAAGGCACCGTATTGTTTAGCTCCCTGTTAAATGTATTACAAAACACCCGAGCTGATGCCTCGTTACATTGCAACAATAATGTCAGCTTCCATTTCCTTGCTTCCCACCATACGGTTTTGGTTTTTCCTCCCAGCAAAGACCAACCAACAGAGGTGTGTGTTTTCCGTGTTGCAGCATAAAACAGCGCGCTTACCAGCGGGGAGTCGACCAGGCACCGGACATGCCGCTGCCGCTGCCGGTGTTTCATCTCCATAAAGCTAATGAATTAATTGGAGAATAAACATGAATGAAATGTTTCTCTCGACCCACTCCGAGCGGCAAAGGAGCGGTACACCGAGAGGACCGTGTACATACCACTGCACAGACGCTCGCTATACGTACCCATGTTGTACACTTTTCGCCACCCTAGCGGAGGGCGCTGGGACGTTTGGCCACGTCGCAAATCGACCGTCTGTATGCGTTTGTGTGAGTTGCAAAAGTTTACCATCCACAAACAGCACTCACTGCACCACTGTCTGGTCAGTGTTGGGACTAAATGCAGTCAGCATCCATTCATTCAGCTTTCCTCCGGTCCCAACGTGTCCCACACTCCCAACGGGAATACGGTGCATTGGAAAGACGTAATCTTTCTGTAATTTGACAACTTCTAGCCTTACTCGGCACTTTGTCGCTTACAAGAGTATGCCGCCTGTACCCAGTTGTCGTTTGTCGTTCGAAAACCAGCTCATGGTGAATACGATTTACAGCAAGAGAATGTGGATGGGAATTTTCCGTGCTGCTTCCAATACGAGCTTGTTAAAATGTATACAAGCGCCTCAAGTGTTTGCTTTTGCGCTACTAAACGCCAAAGCTTTCCAGAGGTTTATGTGATGATTTTTATACAAAATCAGTGATGCATCACAAACAGCCACAATTGAAACATGTACCAATTAAAAAACTATTCCACTCCAGGAGGTTCAGTTGTCCCAGAAGAAAGCCTACTTTTCATTCAGACACGAATGGGAAGTTTTTTTTTTAATCTTCTTAAATGCATAGAGCAATGATATGAGCGTGTATAAAAACTTTTGAAAACAAGTGGTATAATATGCTACATCAAAATCAACAAATGCTCTAAGCCCTGTTTTAGTATATTATCAATGTCGTTTTCAATTAACAGGATTATCGCAGATATTGATGCTGCTTGAAGTAGTTAAGCACAAAAAGAGAATATTTTTATTTCACATTAATTAAATTTCGTTGCATAAAACATGTTTCTGACTCTTGTCTCCATAGCTATTGAAACGGTTTTGGAATTTGGAGTTCAAAACAAATTGTTAACTTGTAACAAATACTGTGTTGCTAAAGAATTGCTTTTTCAGTTCACACCATTTACAGCTCAAAGTGACTTTTTAAATGAGATCCGTCACATGAGACTTTTTCTGATTTTATTTTCAAAACAAAAGAATAACGTAAAATTAACACGAGTTTAATGAGGGACTTTAAAACTCGTTGTTCGCGGCTTCCAGCACTTGAATTCATTCTTTTAATGAAGCAATATAAATCAATACAGAAACGTGATACTTTCTGCAGAATTTAAACATTCCCCATACCAACCAGCGTCTTGAACAGCCAGTAAAATTGCTAGAGTCTTTGTGACAATACAACATTCAAGCGTCTTTGCCAAGAATTTAAATTAAAACTCCTGCCCGCAGCAAACAACGTTCTCCGTCCTTCCCCCAATCCTTCCAATCTTTACAGTTACAGCAACAGCAGCAACAACAACAAACAGCACCACCAAAAGGTAGGTGAACACAGCAACTTACCATTCAGGGCCGGTGAAAGCGAACCATCCAGCCGGTGAACTATCAGCAGCAGCAGCACGAGCACAATTTGCATGCAAACCGTCTCCATTGTCGGGGAGCGGCGTGAAAGCATCGAATCGACTTTCGCTCTGACACGTTCAGTTCTGCTCCGGAAAAACCGATTTCACATTCAGCACCGGACTCGAAACCAACGGGCTCGCGGGGAGGGGCAGGGTGGTAGATTTTATTTCCCCTTTGCGTAGCGTCTCCGTCTCTGCTAAGCACTACCTAACGACACACACACACACACAGCTCTCTTGCAGTCCCGTACAGCCCCGCAACGACTTGTGATTTCTCGCAAAACGAAAAGATTTCCCACCACCACGATCTGCCAACTGCACCGGAAATCGTAAAAGGGGACCCACCACTTTAAACAGCTCGCGCCACGTTGTACGCCTTTCGCTTCGCCCCCTCGCACCGCTCGTTTACGTTACGGATTGAAAGGAAAAGTGAGACGACAGCAGCACAGCCACCTGACCGTGCGGTGGGTCCGAAGCCATCGCGTTAGACGGGAGCACCCTTCACCTCACCGGCACCACCGCTTCCGTGTCAGAGAGTGTGCGGATTTGAATAAAATAAACAACACTTTTCACTCACGGCGATTTTTCACGCTGTTCCCTCCATTACACGCCCATGCGAACGAGCGTTGCCCCTTGCGAGGAGCGCACCGTTTTTTTCTCACCACTCACATACGCAAAAGCGCCCGGCTCACTAATCCCCACTAGCAACAACAACAACAACAAAAAAACCCACCCGACTCCGAATCGAATCTTTCACATTCACCAATTTCTACCGGAACTCGGTGCCAAAGCAACGCACTTTTTACCACCACCAAAAAAAAAGCAACACACACACGCACACACACAGAGAAACACTGACACAATGGCGCTTCACACACACACACACTCACACACACCGCACAATTTCCGGCACCTGTAACGGTACGATTTTTCCAACGCGATTTGAGATTTCCTACCTTTATTTCGGTTCACGCCGTGTTTGCACCGCTTAAACCTCTTAACTGTGTGTGGGATTTGGTTTTTTTTTTCTTCTTCGGTTGAACAACACCGCTCACCACTTTGATCACCCTTCCCTAACACAACGGCTGTCCTTTTGCATGCAATTTCACTTGACTCTTTGGCTGGAATGGAAAGGAACAGTGTAAGGAAGGACTTGAGACCGAATGCACTCTGTTGCTCCGATGGTACGTAACGGATGGCTTGCTACGGTCGCTTGATCGAACCACACACGCTAATCCGCTAGCATTACGCGAAAAATCACTTTGCATCGTGCGAGATGGGCAAAGGATTTGAGTTCGCCCTCTTTATTGGCCATCAGCTCGGAGTTTCGGTACGGGGCTATGGTGCAAACAGTGTTCGAAACGAGCTGCCTTACTCTACGGATGGTAACGTCGCATCTGAACGAAGTCTAAAACAAATCTTTTGAAATGATTATTGTAGTCTTTGAATTAAAAAAACATGTTCTAACACATTCTTGTTTGCTCATTAAAAGTGAGCAACTAAAAAACTGATTCTTTCCATGTGGGATGTTAGTTTTTTAGTGCGAACAATAGAAACTTTATTTTTCAGCGATAGAAATACACATCGAGCTGAAAGTAAAACTGAAGCGTAGTTTTAAATGTCACAAAATAAATAGAAAATCGACAGTTTGGTATTCTTCAATTTAATCAATATCATTTTTTATTAAAGATACTGGAGAGGAAGCGCAACGCGAATGGTAATGTTGGTTGATTGGTAAAGGAAAGAACCGTTGACCAGGGAAGTGGTCTAATCATTACTGCACTAAAAATTTAGCTTACCAACTATATAATAGCAAGGAAGCTATTGAAAGTTATTTTGATGAAAAATATGACAAAAGTTTATCAATAATTAATTAAAAATTAATATATTGGTTGCAGTATACGTGTGACGTAGATTAAATTGACTAACAATCGGTGTCAACGTATTCTTTTGGCTGTAAGGACTTCTATATAAGGCTTAGCTAAGAATTATTCTAGGAAAGATCAACCGCAAAAGATTGAAAGCTAAATTGCTAAACAAGAATTCTTTGGCAACTACGCTATCATACGGATGAAACTTAGTGACGTTCAGAGGTTTTGTAAAACGTGCATGATCTACGAGTGAAAATGCAATTCCAAATAATGCAACAAACCATGTCATCATTTCTATGAAAACATGAAAAGTAAACTACCAGCGCCAGCGAAGCGTTTGTTTAAGCGAAAAGAAAACCGATTTGAAATCCATAAACACTTTCCTTTCTATTTTAATGCTGAGCCTTCCTGCTTTCTTGTTCCCAAATTTTACTTTCGGATAGACTATAACATCTCCTTGATTCTGTGTATAGAAAACAAAAAAAAGCATGAGAAAATACTTTTTTTATAGCTTTACTCTAATTCTATGACACTTTAAAAATCTGGTATAACTATTGACATAGTGATAGAAAACAGGTTGTGTTCTTGTTGCGCATTTGTCTAGGTTAGCCCAGCCAACGTTTCCTTCCGTCCATGTTCATTGCGTGATACATTTCACTGCACAGTGTAAATTAATAAGTATAACGAGAAATAATGACTCGCACCATGCACAAACAAGCACAAATACCCAGTTTATAGGAGCGAAATATATCATATTCACACCCATTCCATAAGAACGCCATGCAACTACACACACGAACGCCGTGAAACCGTAGAATGCTTGTGCAGGTACTTAACAGGATTATTACATTACTCTCCAAAGAGAAAAGGTCGATCCCGTTCGTCTAAAGTTACCATCATTACCATCAACTAGCATCGTAACGATGGCATCCTTTCACCGTCAGTATCACGCGTACTTCTGAAACTTCTGGTTCCACCTCACGGCTGATGGTTTCTCATTAAGAAAACGAGAGCGAAGACTTACGGCAAACGATTCGGAAGTGCGGTACGACCATCAAAGAGCGTACTACACTAGCTTCAGTGTCACAGAAATGCTAGAACCTGCCGCCTTTCTCGCAACAATCGGTCCTCTAATCCTTTTGCCCGGCCAAATTCGTCGCACCCCGCTCAATCGTGCGTAACTATACCATCTACTCGTTACATTTCATTTTACAACCCAACAACCCACCCTGCGTTCCGTTCGATCGATCGTGAAGGTTTAATTAACACTAAACGGTTTTAATTACATTCCATTGCCATCGCTCGTAACGGGGCTGTACCTTGGCTTCGGTGATGGGATGTGATGTGGCTTGTCTCTGCCAATCGGCTGGATATACCTTATTCCTTCGCCCGAAATGAACCCGATGCCGGAACGATCAAGCTGGTTTAGCCGTCAAAAGTTTGGCCAAAGTTGGGTGCTGCTGCTCGATTGCTGAAGCCGGCTGCCATCGATAGTCCCCGCTGCTTGAAGACGCTCCCGTTACCTGAGGCACTTGCTGTGAGCAATTTTCCGAATTGACTTTCGCTCGCATATTATGCTCGGCTCGGAACGTCAAGGTTCAATTGAAGGTTTAACCTGAGCAACGCTGCTGGAGAACCGCTAGTCTTCCACCCCTTTTATCGCTATCGGGTCCCGATCAAGGGTGAGCTCACAAAACGTAAAATCAACCTGCACCGCTCGTTTGCAGACGAATCGCAAACAGGCAAACACGCTTCGGGAAATGTCAACAAGCAGCCATCAGCAAACAGCACGTGCACGTGGGTGACCGTTTTTATGTTCCCGGTTGCGCCACAAGCGACGAACCCGTCCCGACATTCAGTTGTCTTTGGTTCACCATTCAGAACATTATCTTTTGAAAATGCTCTTACATCAGGCGCACATCCCGGAAATTGTATCCCCCCCCCCTCGCCCACTCCTGGTCAGCCGCTCCGTTTTAGTCGATGAATTTAGAAGCAAACGTGTCCACCGCCTGCCCGGTGAGTCCGGTCGGCATTGAAGCGATGTGAGCGTAGCGTTATTGTTGCGAACAGCGACAGGAATGCATGTTGTCTCCGTGAGTGGCTCTCCTAACTGATTCATTTCCGATTTCCCCCATCGTGCACGGCGAACTGAAAAGAAACCCCGGACGGTACTCTTCACAGTGCGACACATTTGAAGGCAGTCCGGTAGAAAGAAACAGTAAGAAATCCTTCCCCATTCCTCTTTTTTAAAGTGTCACGAAGAGCGCACCGCTCACTGCGAGGGACTGACTGTGTTTCAAGTTTTGTCGCCCCGAGGGTCGAAAGTGAATGAAAGTTGTTTCCACCCTGGGTGCACCTATCTGCTCTACCACCCGTTATCCATGCTGCAGGACCGAAGCGAACCGTTAAATTGCAACCGTTAAAATGGAAACGGGAAGATAAAAGAGCCGCCCGTCCAGGCAGCGGACAGCGGCACAAAAGGCAACCCAAACTCCCGGAAGCCATCCACTTCGAATAGGAACGAACTGTTTTATTTACCTTTTCCCTCCCCGTCAGCTTCCACCGGCACTGGAAAATGAGCAGGACGGAACGAGAGAGAGAGAAAGGGAGAGAAAAAAAGAGTCGAGTGAAGTGGCCGCCCTCGAGTGAAGAAAAAAAGCCCCCGACGCTCGATCCGGGCACCTCATTTACTGCAGCACGGTCGCATTGCTGCAACAAATTTTTGCTCGTTTACTCCGGGACGAACGGGAGGGGAGCGGAGGAAACGAATAAAGGCTACCCACGGGCTCATGTATACCTTCACCCCGGGCCCCCACCTCCGCCGACTCTTCATAGCGCTGGTGTTTTTTTGGCTTTCGCCATTTTCTCCATTTTGGCTTGGAGTTTTATTTACGGCCTTTGCCTCGCGCGGAACGTGACAACCCGTCCGCGTATCCCTAGCCCATCGAAAACACGCGTTCAAATGCGCTCCAATTGCAACCACACTCGAACAATCCGTATCGAGTGCAATAAAATAAGCGACTCCGCTCGAGAACGAAACGGACAGGGAAACCACCCCGGCTGCCATGTTCATGATAGAATGTAATAACTTTTCACCGGCAAACCAACACACCCCCCCCCCAACCCGCTCGGTTCACGCTCACCGCTTCTAGCTAGGCGTGGTGGTTTTTATCCGACCGGTTCTGTATTGCATTCGCGGGTCTGCACACTTCAGCCGGGTGCACACGAGCATTGTTGAGCTTCGGTTGACTTTAATCCATTTGTACGGTGGGCGTCAACGAGTGGTCTTCAGGTGTGTGTGTGTGTGTGTGTGTGTATGTCAGGTCAAAACAGTGGTCCTTAAATACGATTTCCTCGAATTGTAAGTAGCAATCGAAAGGCGCGAGTCATCCGGTTACAGGGTTGAAGAACGTGCCCCTTTTGAAGCGTTTGATTTACTGTTTCCGAGCGTAATTATTTAATGGAGCTAATTGTAGTGCACGGCAGAAGGAGCATTTTTACAATTGGGCTGCGTGCGGTGGAAATTGCCGTGCGTTAGTCATTCGTTATGAAGCACATTATGTTAGCACAGCAACCGTGCTTTGCGGGCGCACGAAAAGTAATTGACTGTACTGCCATTGAACATTCTGCATCCTGTACGAGAGCCCATCAAATGATTTTTCTTAACAAGCAGACAGTATGTTTGAACAACTAATTTGAAGTACGTAACAAAACGATAGCAAAGCTTGAGAACGTAGTTACAATGAATACGCGCTTGTCGAAAAGCGCTTGCAAAATTGACTATTTTTCCATTATTTCGCTTAACCCATTTCAAATGACATTACGGTCGTTTTGCACTTCCCGCAATAAAGCAATACCATAGAATTAATTGTCACTCTAACCGGTTTAAAGTAGCGCCTCCACACACAACCGTACGTACCGCACCCTTTGGTTCACCGCTGTCTGCGGTGTTGCCATTAAAATGTTGCACCGTCAATGTGTCACTGCCGTCAGGCCGAAACCGGTGCAATTGTGTGATCGATATTTTGACACATCTGTGACCAACGATTGTTGCTTTGCAGCCAATTGTCGTAACGATTGTGTTCAATCATGCGTGACCACCCTACCGAATGCGTGTTCGCGTGAAGGAGAGTAAGAGGGAGAGTGAGAGATCGCGAACAATTGCAAACTCAATTGTGATTCAATTGGGCGTACAGGTCAGTTTCGGTCGCTCTATTCAGTCGTGCGTTACCATGGCGGTTGCCAACCACCATCCCACCGGCTGCCTACCCGCCGTCGGTAGAGGTGACATTTTTGTTTTGGAGCGTTTGCCTACATGTAGGCAACTACCGATTTTAGGTTGAAAAGAGGAAGCATAACATTTTGTCTAAATTTTTGTATCAATTTACAATCAGTTTACGAACATGTGGATTAAGTTCTCTGGCTTGGTGTTGAAAGCATTATTGTAGAAACTTTTAGTAACCATTGCTGTTTTTCGCCTAGATGTATGCAATTAAAAGAACAATTCCTTAGTTACGCATAGTATCCCTGCTCTAGAATCTGCTGTATGTGACAAAAGGCACGAACATACCTAAGATGCTGTCTCAAGCTGCTCTAAAAAACTTGATGCAAATGATCAAACATGGTACATATGTTCAATAGAATACTTCAATCCGTTTCTTTTGGGTATGAAAAAAATTCAATGAAATACTTTTGACAATTGTAAAGGTTACAACTCAGATAACACCATATTTTGTAATTAAGATACTTCACTTCTAGTGCATTACTTCACAGCAAAGTACTCAAACAAAGTTGGACCAAAGAACCTGGGATACCAGTAAAACATGTTGTTGGCATTATTTCAGGCCTTATATTCTACGGTCATATAGTTTTCTTACTAGATGTATGCTACTTCAAACGTAAAATTCCTCTACGGCTCAATATTTCAGCAAATTCAACAAGTTTTTGGTTTTTCCTTTAACTAAAACAGCTCGAAAAAACGGTAGTGGTATAACGCTAATGAGACGAGGGTTATCACATGACCACCAAAAACACTCAAACTTTGAAAGACCATAGACCACTAGCATGATCCCATATCCTCGATACAGAACGCTCAATCGTAAGTTGACGGGATAGCTTCATTCTGGACGCGTTTAATGCGTCGCTATCGCAAGCCCCCTCTGTCATTATGCCGCTCGCCGAACAGAGAAATGTCCAATCAAGAAGCACGAACAGCGAACGATGATGTTGTCCCACGTCTGTTAGGCGAATAGATTGCATGACAAACGCGTCGGATGAGGACGGCTGGCGGTAAGCATGCGACAATGGCACCACATTCCTGGACACGTTCTGTTGGTAGACGTTGGCCGACCAACCGAACGTCACGGTACGGGGGGGGGGGGGGGGGGTGGTTGAAGTGCGATAAATGTTCGTGTTCGTCGCGGTAAAAGCATCAACCTGCGTGCCAATCGGTTGCAGGGTTGGGTAAGCATCTAATCGTTTTGTCCGAACAGTGGCCGCGTTGAGTGAGGCTGGCAATTGCAGTCACACTCCACGCTCTCAATGCTGGTGTGAGCTGCATCATGGCTGACCTCACTTTGATCTGTCGCTTTGTGCGCCACATCGACGGCTACAGGATGCAAGAAGCATCGAGTGGGCACAAAGGACGGTGTGTTAAAAAGAAGAGTCTTCCACAGCAGAACATGCCATCAGCCAGTTATTGCATCGTGCTCGCAAAACGGTATAAATTTCGTTCCAGAAATAATCGACGATCAAAGGCGAAAGCCGGTGTCCCAAAACCGTCCGCAGCACCCAGACCCACCAGCTCCGACACACCAGCATTCGGCACGCACAGCTGACGCGTCCTTCAAAAATTAATTCACTTCCACCTGCGGCTACAGCTTGTCCGCTTTCCCGTCCCTAGTTTGCCAGCTCCGCCCCGGATGGATGACACTTGTATAGCCGAGCATCACTTCCGAAATAAATTTATGTTTGTGATAACCACTAGCCGGAGAACATCGCCACCTGCGTATCCTATCGGCCGGGGCAACACGGAGCCGAAAATCGACTCCCGTTCGGTCCCCATCTACCGGCGCTTTGGTGGCTGGGCCAGAGAAGGAGCGGCACCACCAGCTCAGAGATAGCAATCAGTTCCGCCAGCATATCCGGCGAGAACGGCACACACACACACACACACTGGGAGAAAGATGGCACACAGGGGTGGCGGTTTTTGGGAGGCATAGAAATCTCGTGCTCTCTTCGTTGTTGGACGCGTATCGACAGCCGGGAGTGGGCTAGCTAGCGCCTAGCAAACGGATGACTGCTTTGTTTGCTTGCCGTCCCATATTGGGGCAGAATTCTGCAGCTGCTGCACGAGTTCGCTTCCGGTCTTGGTTCCGGCATCGAGGGTGCGCCTTCGGTTTGGCGTGGGAACCATAAATCTGTCAGATTACACAGCACGGTGCCCGGGAAAAAGGCGTTCGCACGATGGAACACAAACAAATACACGTACAAACACAAGCACACTCATGCAAAAGGAAAGAAGCGATGCCGAACGATAGGATGCCGACTGCCGCCAGACCAACTCGCACCCTTCCTGCGGGAGCAAGAACACAGACACCACTAACGAGAGAACGATCGTCGCCGGGCCATAGTTTGCCCGCTGCGTTTCCCCGATAGGTGATCAATTTTCTCGCCTTGCCTTGCACCGTTTTTCACCAAAAATTGGCAACGAGTTTGGAACATTCTTCCATTTCTATAGAAACCGGAACCGATGGTACCAGGCCCGGCTCTTACGGCGAGTTCCGGGAGCAATAGCAGTGGCTCTAACGCTAAGAAAACGTGTTAAAGCGTCCCTCGCCATCACGTACATTACACGGCACCGTGCAGGGGTGACAATCTTTTAACAACCTCATAACTCGATTTTATGAGCTCGAACCGAATCTCCGCGCCGGCCCATTGTGCATTCGATGGCTACGGTGCAAACGTAGTGAGAAAGCTGCCCGTACGATGGCTCTTAGCACATGGAGGTATATTGGTTTTTAGAGTGTGAACCTGCCACTGCCCGTGCTTCTTTTCGGACGCTAAGCTACCGTTGGAACGAAAGCAGCAGCTCACGGTGAAGCATGTAAAACTAAAGGGCTCCCAGATCCAGCCTGTAAGGATGGCAGGTGGGAGCAGCGAACCACAAAGCCGCTGCCACATGTGGGCTTCGTTTATGTCATTTTTTATCACCCTCATCCCAGCCCCGCATTGTGCACTCCGCAAAAGGAAATTCGTGTTAATTTTCCTCCCCCCTGCTTGCATCGTCCTGGCTTGCACCACCATCAGTGGTCGTTCATTTGCCACCATTTGCCCAGCGCTGCAAACGTTCTGCCACCTTTGGGAGGTCGGTTTTATTTGAACAAATTTCACTCACACACGCTTTGACCTAGTTTTGCTGGTTCGGTGGCACGGTTCGGGTACGCTGTGCACTGTGCAACAATTGATGTTCACCTTACCCGTTGACGTTTGCTCAATCGTTGTGTGGCGTCGCTGTGTTCGCTCACCATAGCAGTGTTGCCACTCAGCTAATGCTCACCGCACGACAAGCGCCTAAATGTAGACCTGCCGGTTGTCAACAGTCGCCTCTTGTGCTGGGTACCAGTCACATGCCCTCGTTTTTGCTTCATGACTGGTTTTTTTTACATTTTTGTCTCCACACTTGACACCATCCCGCAATTTTAAAAACAACTTCTTTTTCTGTTTTTTTTTTTTAATCTTTTTTGATAGCTAGACGCATAATGCAAATAAATAAACAACGATCAGCCGATCAGCCGCTGCAGCAAACCACAAACCGAGCGATGGCACCTATCGCATTCCTGCACACATCGGTCTGTTATTATCACTCGTAGCAATGCACATAAAAAAACATGTGAAAAAAAAACATGCACGAAAAAAACGGTGTCACACCGCACCAACCGACACATAATTAGCATATCGATGCTCTGTGATCATTGCTGCCATCAACGGGCTCAATAGGGCTTATCGTCAGGTCGTTGCT
This sequence comes from Anopheles epiroticus, assembly GCA_000349105.1. Classification (NCBI taxonomy): domain Eukaryota; kingdom Metazoa; phylum Arthropoda; class Insecta; order Diptera; family Culicidae; genus Anopheles; species Anopheles epiroticus. The sequence continues at coordinate 1,202,690 of KB672175.1, read as the reverse complement.
TTCATTTTCCCAACACTTTCACGTACCTTCCAACGGGCCAACGGTTGACTCGGCTTACAATGAAAGGGTGAGTAAGTGTGTGCGTGTGTGTGTGTGTTTGTGAACGAGAATCGAACGTCAATTATGTTGTGTCTCTGGTGGCGATAGGCGCCCGGGTGTGCGGCGGTACGACTCACCTATCCCTCCCACAGAAACGTTTTCCTTTTTTACGTGTCCTTTATTCTGTCCCGCTTCCCCCTATCTCCTCCCTCCCCCCTTCTCTTCCACGCTCTTGCTTCCACAATCATACGAAAGCGTACAAAGAGTCACAAATCCGAAACACGATTGATGTGAATGATGCTTTGATTAGAGGTGTCAGTTCCTTCCTTTCCATTTTATTACAATTTCCGCTGCCCAAATCCACCCTCTCCCCAAGGGCTCATTTCCGGGCGTGAGTCCTTTTTTCCATTGGGACGGTTTTGCCAAAAGAAAGCCCGAGAAAAAAAGACTACCCAAATGTGAAACCCCATTTGGTCTGGCGCTGCTGGTGAAGGATTTGCGAACAGGGAGCTTCGGATACAGAATTGCTCCGAACGCTATCGCTATGTTTGCTACGCCCTTTGTGTGATGTCCTTTGCACCTTGTGCGTTGTGTTAGTATTGTTCACGCGGGACACGAGAGGGAGAAAAATAACATAAAAAACGCCTTGTCCTCTGTCACCTCGACAAGAATTGAAGCGAGGGCAACACAAAATCACACAATGTTGATGTGTCTATCCAATCGAATGCTGAATAGCCGAAAGCTGTTTGAAATGGGAAGAGTGTTTCAAAACATACGGTTTTGTTAGTGTCAAAGTCAATTCTGCTTTTTTCTTATATTTTTTTTTACAAGCGGACTCTGATATGAGAATGTTAAATATGTGTTTGTAGCTGTTTTGTGTTCAATTCTTCGACCTATTCCGCTGAAAAATGTGCTAAAAACAACGCTCCTCGTAGGTACAGCGTCCATCTCAACACCACACGAAGCAAAGCCACAAAACCACAGCATAAACACTAACGCTGTTTACAAATGAATGGGTTTGTTTTTATTTCGCGCAACGTGCCGGCAAAGTCATTTGCACCATTTTTGCGCAAACTAACAGATCATACAAAAAAGGATGCTGGCATTTCCGACAGCACACTCCACCAGCTGGCATGTAACACGTTTGGCACAAAAGCATACCTTTAGGCGTTTTGCTAGCCGTTTGTCGTTTGGCTTTGTTTCTTTCTGCTGATGTAGCATTTGCTTTGTTTCTCTCGCACGCACTCACACACATTCATTTGGGAAAAAATGTGCTATAAATCCTTTCTTTCCTTTGACCCTCACACCGACAGACGGCACACTTCCCCTTCTCCCTCGCACAAACACAAACACACTCAACAAGATGGATGGAGTTGGCACAACTTCGGCGGCACTGTTATTTCTTTCCAGTTTGAACTCGCACACGGATCACATAATCAAGCGGTCAGACCGTTTCGGTTGAGCTTTCCAAACTCCTCTTCCCCCCCCCCCTCCCCATCCCAATCACGATGGAAAACCCACACGGCCACGGCTCCGTTTGCATCGTGCGGTCTGGGACAGAATAGTTAATGTTTTCTTTCGTGTCACCCGCCCTGTGCTCTGTAACAACGAACCACACCGGGAAGGGAAGGATCCCACCCACCAGTGTCACCCACAAATGGATTGAGAGTTTTCACATAAATTTCGTGGCCAAGTTTATCACACTCACACTTTTCGCATTTCGTTTCGTTCGCTCCGATTGAAGCGTTGCTTCACGCGCTTCCCTTCGCACGGTTTATACGGCCGCTGGAGCTAGGTCACAACCTTTCGTGCCGTTTTACACTGCTCTCTATGTCTATTGCACACCTTCAGCTTTACCATCACTCGGCTCCGTTTTTGCACGGAAAAAACGGAAATTAATTCGCTCACCGTTCTTACCGACGACCAGACCGATGCTGGCGTGACATTGACACGCTTGCTGGCCTTTAGAATGGCGAAAGAAGTTTGCCGGCCGAACCGGGCACAGCGGTATCCTTTGTCAGCGCGTCCTTCGGGCTCGATGCCAAACCGTACACTGAACTCGGGAAAACCCCATCGCCGAAAAACTGCATGCCCAGCCCCGAGACACCTGGCCACGATCGGTCTTTATTCGTGCGTGAGTGTGAGTGGATGCCTCACAGGGTGGGTGAGCGTTGGAAAGCAGTTTCCACACATTTCTGTTGCCGAATTGCCAACAACAGTGGAAAATGCAACCATTCTCCCGCCGGATCGGGTTTCGGTGAACGTCCTGGACGAAAACCGAGTTTTCCTCTCGCGAAACGTTAATTCTCTCGTCCTGTTCGGTTCGTAGGTGTATTACCCCTTACTTTCGAACTACACGAAAGCTTCTTGAAAGCCGAACACGGAAGCTTTTCCGTTCGGTTGCCTTCGCTCGGCGTTGTGCCGAGTTTCCCCTCTTTGGGGAAAATGGAAAATAGCTCCAGAGCAACGGTACCGTACGGTGAACTCGTTGCGAATAGCGAAAGGACAGTGTGGTACCGGCCAACATCGAATGAAGATGAATCCTCCGCTAGAGATGCTTTGTTTCCATTTGCTTGCTGTTCAACCAGCATTTGTATAGACGTGTCGTGTTTGCTGGTTGTTTCATTTATGTATGCTATGTCGTTTTCCTGTGCGACAGAGGTAAATTGTTTGTATAAGAAGGGCGGCACAAAAAAAAATACTCTCCGTAGAGCGTCGAGTCACATCTCAGGAAATGATTGATTTCATGCATCCGCATCCTCTCAGTCGGTCTCGGAGATTTTTTTTTCCCGCTTCCAAGGGTGGTCCACTCGTAAATCAAAGGGTGACTGACCATCAGGAAGACCGCTAGGAAGGGTTTTTTTTATTGATTCATAAACCAGAGAAAAAAACCTTTTAAAGCATTTTTTTTGCTTCTTGCTTCTCACAGAATTGCTTTTCGCCATTATGCAGCCGCCATAGCCGCCAAGATTGCTGGATCTGTCCATAATCGGGATGTTTTCTTTTCTCTAAGGGAGTGTTGTGGCAAGCAAGACGAGAAAAAAAATCGACAGGAAACAAATTGAAGGATAATGATGATACTTTCCGGAACGTTTTTTTTTTGCAAATAACTTTAGTTTTTGTATCAGTAAATTATCATACCGGTGTATTTTGAGTGGAAGTGCATCAGATCAGGTGCTTTAAGGTGGAACAGATTAATGATTCTGGTTAACGTGCGTTGCTGGCGGTCAGTATCGGTTTTTCAGAATCAATATTTTATTCATTACTCATTGTTGTGCTACATTCCATGACATAAAACTGCTGAATTTCATCCTTTATATAACGCGTTTTTATGATTATCTGTTTTTGGAACTAGATTTTCATGATTTTTATTCCATAGTAACGGCCAGGCTGTATTGCAAGAGCTGGTTTTTCTTTATTATAAACGATAAATACGTTACGCATCAAACACATCATTCAGCACACGCCAAGAGAAAAAGCAAAGTGAAGCTACACAGACTTGTTACTACAGCTCCCTACAATCGACCCATTTCAATTAATCCCTACTATTGTCAACCAATACGGACGCACACTAATTTCACCCAACGCTAAACCATAATTACCGCTTTGTATGCATTTCATCTCTTTCCGCAGATTCATTCAGATTCCCCCGTTCGGCTCTGCCTCTGCCCTCTCGCTCAAGCAACCCGGAAAACGTATCAACGCAAACATTTCGTGCCACAGCAGCCCCAACCGGGTATTAGCCATTTCTCAATTTCCTGTACTAATTCCACGCGCCTTCCGTGCCGCCTACCTACCAACCCTCCTCCACCGAACAGTACTTAGTGTGTAACTCAACCGGGCGAAGGGATTAGCCAACTGTTGGGCCGCCAGTGTGCTGACCGAAACATCCTCTCGTTGTCCTTGCCTGATTCACCGCACGGTGCTAGAACTTTTTTCCAGCGGGATTATGCGAGAGTGCCAGGGACGGAGAGTCCCTCCGGGCAACGCAAACCGAGATGTCCTTTGACACTTGCGCTGCTACGGGAAGATGGAATGTAACAAATGCTCCAATAAATCCCAACTTCTGAAGGTGAAGGCAGGCTGCTGAACGCTGGACGACGACCGGAGCGTTTGTAACAGCTTCCCCGTTTCTACGCTCATTGTAACTGGATCCGGGATCCGGTGACATCACCGAGGGAAGCGAGTGAGTGCGAGCGAGAGGGAGGGAGACATTTCTATCAAACCATCCCCGACCGGACGACCCAACAAAACTAACGAAATGAATGGCCGTTAGCTTTTCTCGCCAAGCACCCGATCCTGTCCATCACCGGAGGATATGAGCGATGGGCTTGTAGTTTAGGGCACGAATGGATACATCAACCAAACAAAAGCAACACAAAGACACGGCGCGGAGCACGGACAAAAAAAAAAAAACACGAAACGAAGCGGTCAGTAAGCGGATTAGAACTTTTCTGCAATGCAGAACCGAAGCAGGAGTAAACAAAAACAATTTAATTTCATTACGATGCTCTCGACGGATGGAAAAAGTGGATGAAGTTACTAAACGAAGGATATGCGGGAACGGGCAGTGTGCGGGATAGAGCTGTAAATGATGTCACAGGATTTTGTGGATCTTTGCAATTTCAATCGCTTTGCTTCACTTTATTTTGTTTCACTAAGTAGGTTTATTTTTGTACCGCCTAGAGCAGCGGGAGGAGATTTGTGTCGAAGCCATTTTTAGATTTTGATCTTTATTGTTTAAATATTCGATTTTTAAGATCGTTTTAAGGCAAATTTAATGTACTACTCCATGTGTTTTTTTACAACCTGGTCGTTGCTACCGAATAAAAAACAGTTTCTTTTTCGGACAATTTTTCCATTTAATGCGTTTCAAATTACAATCGTAGAACATGATACTTAGTTTTGTTTAGTTCATCATCAATTTTACTTCTAGAGAATTAGAATTTGACGCCACCAACATGGTTTGAAACTCACCCAGACTGCCTTCATTGCATCCTTATTTAAAAGGTTTGCTTACCTGTTAGGAGTACAGTAAAGTAGTGCATTGCTGCACCCTTTAGTACCCCTTAAACAAACAGGTAATGTCTCGAACGATGCTGTTTGGTTTTCTGTAAAACTGGAGTCATTGTTTGGTCTTATAAAACGGTTCGTACACTTTTTGTATGGGAATTGAAGGATAAAATCAGTTGCTGGTACAGGTCAACCACAAGCAAAAGCGCTTCATGTGTAGTTTATAGTAAGTTGCTTAATGCTAAGATTGAAATATAGAACTCCAATAGCACTTCAAACTCACCGAAGATTTTTTCACTCAAAGCCATTTATGACCAAGACCGGTGAAAAATTAATCGTTTTGCAAAAGTGTATTTCTCTTTAAGCCTTGGTAAAGCAATTCTTTCACGAGATTGACTTATTCCGCTTATGATGCCAAATATTTCCTCTTTACAAATCATTCTGCATCAACTTTTCCCCAAAGGTCGACCATATTGGGGAGCTGGTGGCGTGGAAAATACCGTCTTGTCATCGCCCAGGACATCCATCCCACGGAGAGCATCAGTAGCCTAGCATCGTCACAGGTATTTACGCCGGCTAACTAAGGGAAACCCTTCACGCTGCCTTCCCGGAAAAGGCAATCGAGAAACGCTGCCAAGTCTGCTCGTCCCGTCCGACACGGATGCGCTGATGAAATGCGCTGTCATCGTGCGAGACATTCTCGCCGGAGCCATGGTTCATACTCATGCACGGCCGCATCCCGCACCCTGCGTGCAGCTCCCCGTTCACCCAAGCACCGTCAGCAAACAGGCAAACAGACGGAGAACGGACTCCGTGATTGCGAGTTCAGCTGTTTGTTCCTGCTTAAGGACAGGCCGCGGACGTGGAAACCCGATCCCTTTCGCCCGAGACATGCGAACAGACAGCGGAGAACCGTGACTACGTGACGCCGAATGCGGTAATAAAGTTAGAAATAATTGTGTTTCCTCCACCTAAAGTACTTACTATCCGTACGGCCGGCACGGTTCTTGGTGCCTTTTGTCCGGCAAGTTAGACTTCGCCCTTTGTCCCTTCACTTTCCACCAGTGGCCAGCGTCGGCGGGGTAAACAAAGCATTTAAACGACACCGTTAACGGTCACCTTGGAGGGCAGGCGTACTGGGACGGCGATAGAAGGAAGCAGTCCCGAACGACACAGACACAGCAGGGACGAGGTACAAATTAACAGACCCAACTGTTTGGAAGGATGTGCAGCGATTGGTTTTCTGCTTTCCGTGCCATGCCAATAAAATGTATTTTGATTGCACTTTTCAAAACGGTTATCAAGAATTCTAAGCAAACGATGGATTTCAATTCAGTTTACTATCATATACAAAACTAAGAGGATGGCATTTTGTCATCTTTAAATATTTCACTGTCATTTTTCGCAGTGTTCAAAACAAGTTTACAGCGGTTTGAGGAGAGCGCCATAAGTTAACCAATGAAGCTTATTAAGTTAGCCTAAGGTTAACTAATTCTTATTGGTAATTTATATTTGACTGAAATTAGTGTTCGCCGAATGGCAATTTCGTTTATACAAATAGAAAAAAATAGTGGTTCAATCATGGTAATTAGGAACTTTTATCAATGGCATTTGTTTAATGTTTGAACAAACAAGTGTGCATAGTATGGACTTGGTGAGAGGATGTCATTGTAAGTAAAAAACCCTTGGAAGCCTGGTATTTTTATCGTTTGTAACACAAACATATTTGAAGAACTTTCTACACTGTCCCTGACGCAAAGAGCAAGCTAAGTAATTTATTAAAGCATAAAAATGAAAAACGATTTTTCGAGCACCTCATACATCCATGTTCCCTCCAACTGGTCCCACTGCCAAGAGACACAAACATTCTCCTCCGTACCGAGCATTTAAACGCATTGCTCGTTCTGGTTCAGTGGCAAACAACGGCCAATCGGGCCCATAAAACACCGGGTTCGAAGCCCTGTAGAGCTAATCCGAAGATTCCGTACCGAAGCTAGCTTTCATCATACACGATTCTGTACAACCTTCTTCGTAGAACCTGGGACGGCGTGTGTCTGTCGGCAGGAAACAGCTTACTTCTGCTCACCTTCACACGCAAAAGCTAGCCGCACAAGGACACCCGACCGGCCAAGAGTGCTTGGTCGAGCCCAACCTACCGAGACGGTGGAAGGCTAACGCAGCACGCACCACACACACACACACAGAGCACACCCGCACCCAACAAGGTTAGTTTCGGTTCGTTGCAAAAGGACACATCGCAGGGCACGGTAGGTAGCAGCAGTAGCGGCAAGCAATCGATGTCCTTTGCACAACCTCCGGCTCTGGGATCATTTTTCATCGAACAAAAGGTCCACAAAACATCGAACCACCACTGTCACCTGTCACCCTTTTCCCCGTTACAAGCCCGAACCAGCCCCGGGAAGGCAAACATTCGCAATCACACGTCTTTCTGATGTTCCATGTTTTTTTTTTGTTTGGTTCATTGCCATTTGATTCTAGGCGACGGGAGCGTGAAAAACGGCACCCAAAGAGCCGGAAATCAACAAGACAAATGGTTCGGTGGAGGCTTACAATCTTCGCTGGATCTTCACGAGAGCCGCCACTATCACGATGGTAAGTAGTGGTGAAGGAATAAGGGTTGGTTTCTGGCGGGTGGTTTTCAGCGGTTCCCCCTACCCCCGACCAGATGATCATGACCCCACGTGCTGGAGGCGTATTTCGCGATTTTGTCGCAGTATTTTCGCTACGGTGTGAGATTAACAGCTTCAGGCCAAACGCAAACGCCACCCTTTCTGCCTGGCAAATGGTGTGCAATAAACAAGATTACGATAATGTTTGCTACTGTTGGCGGACCGCCACCGCCTCCGTTGACCCGCACGCACACTATAACGTCTTCCTCAATTCACCCCTAGCTGGCATGATGAAACGTGAGCAGGGGATTTGGGAGGGTGCCAGATGGTAAATTGAATTCACCTGCCCTCGGCCGAATGTCTTTGTTTCGATGGTGTACGCAACGCGGTGTTACATGGACAGGGATTTTGCTAAGTGCGAAACACCGTGTAACATATTATTCTGTATGAAACGAAAAAACGGTCAGAGCTAGAAACTAAATACTACAATTGGTACTGCTTTTTTATGAAAATAATACTTTGTGCAATTAACGCAAGATACTGGAAAACATACATTTTAGATGCTGCAATGTGCTCTAAATATGAATTCATAATTCCTCTCTACAAAGCGAACATCCATACTTGTGTTGGGAAAATGTTAAATTTCGTTACACTTTAAACGATTGGTATGTGAAGCGTCTTAAACACGTAGAAGATATTATACACATAGGAAATATTTCTGCATCAATGAAAAAGCACACTTAAGATAGGGTACTTAAACAATGCTTGTTTCACTATAACACTTTGTTTTTTCGCGGAATTCTCGAATATGGTTTTCTTTCGTTATTTCACTGCTAATATTTACCGTATTCGTTGCAATACGGCCTGGGCGTTAATTCTGAAATAACAAAAAATATGTACCGTATTCGTGGGTTGTCAGACAAGAAGGGAGAAATGAGACATTCTTCTTCTTCTTCTTCTTCTTCTTCTTCTTCTTCTTCTTCTTCTTCTTCTTCTTCTTCTTCTTCTTCAGTCTACACCGTGACAGCCTACGCCGTTTTCACTTTAACCACCGGGACGCCGATAGAGCAGAAGACCAGTACACTCCTTATGAATGCAGTTTCGTTGAATTCCGGTCTTACTTATAACCTCGTGTGATGTCTTCTCTCTCAATGAAGTCTATTTCAATAATTTTGCTGTACTGTCTTCCCTATTTAAGCTAAAAAACTTTCCTACACTTCCGTCCCGAATGGCATCCCTTCCTCCATCCTTAAGTAATGGGCAATGATTTCAGCCCCTTCTTTAGACGCACCTTTTTCGAGATCCATACGCGAGGGCACTTTCTGGAAAACTGCGTGGTTAATCCCGATCCTATGCTCCCAATCTAATGTTCTGGAATCTATCATCCACTCATCTCTCCTTCCAGTAATAATTAATCATCTATCATCGGATGAATATGGTCTTCATCCTAAACGTTCTACGACCTCTAACTTTATGTGTCTTCGGTTCCTCGGTTCCAAAAAACATGGTTTCCGGTTACCAAACTGATACAATTAATCGATTTTAAGGCGACATTCGACAGTCTGCCTCTTGATCAGTTGATAGCTAACCTAAAAAGACTGGGTTTGGAAGGTTGTCTACTAACATGGTAAAGATCTCACCAAAATTTTAGATTGTGTAGGGTCAGGATTCGCTTCTTTTTGTCTGAATTATTTGTTGGCTCCTCTGGTGCACCTCGAGGTATCATCCTTAGTCCTCTCCTATTTATACTGTTTTTAAATTATTGTGCTGCCATTTTTCCTTTTGATTGTTCCCTGCTCTTTGCAGATGATGTAAAATTCTTTCGTCCCGTGCTGTTTCCCTCCGGTTGTTCTGTCTTGCAAAATATTATAGGTGCCTTTTTTGCCAAACTATTATCGATGCCTTTTCATCGGATCCTGAAAATTTTCAAATCGTTCTATCTAATTGTCAGATTTTTTTTTCTGAAATTAGAGATCCCTTATGTCTGAAAACCCTGTACTGCTACTGGGTTCAATCCACCCTAGAATACACTGCCGTTGTCTGGTCTCCTCCAGGTATGCCTGCAATGGCTAGACTTGAAATTGTTCAGCGTATGTGTACATGCGTTGCTATCCGCCGTTTCTTGAAGATTCACATATGTTCACATTTCATCCATGCCATCGATTTTTGCCTCTCGGTCACGAGTCGATTGAAGCGCGGTATTTCTCCCAAAAGTACAGGATAGCAAATATCTTATTATAAAACTGATTTACGCTCCCTAGAACTAGAAAATATACCTGTCTTCAAAGAACTTCATTCGTTTCAATAATCCTACATTGCATTAGAGGACAATTAAATTTGAATTCAGTTATTGCATCGAAGCCAAGAATCAATGATAGCATAACAATGATTGCATCACACTTAAATACCACCATGCGTTTCGAAAACAAGTTAATGCAACAATTACACTTTTCTTGCATCCGCTCCTACGTCCTTGTTCTATCCTACCCGCTTTCGAAACCGTAATCGCTCCCCAATCGCACAATAAAAAATAAATCAACCCTTCGATTAATCCGCACCATTGATTCCAACCACACAAAGATTGCCCATTAACTGCGTGCCACTTAAATTTTGATAGCACACCATTTAGCTCTCGGTACCTCGGTACACTTGGACTGGCAGCCGCCAGCAACCGACCTGAGCGTAAACCGCCCAAAAACTATTGAACGATTATTGCTGATCGTTAAAATATTGCCGATAAAGCAACAATCCCGCAGCCCAGGCAGATCGTTAAATTTAAAGACTGTTCAATCGTCTTGGCCTTCCCGCCGCTCTTCAGGCCAATCGGTCCGCATGATCCTTCGAGGGCGGTGGGTTTTGTTTATGAATCGATTCCACTTTCGGGGCTCAATATTTCTTCTCCCTTCAGTAAGGGTCAGGTTTTCTTCCCGTTTTGCTGTACACGCAACTCAAGCACGGTGGCGTTCAGTTTGGAGCCAAGAGGAATGCACGGGTCTAGACGTCAGGCGTGTTTGAAAGTTCATTTTTCACCCCGCACGATAGCGTCGTCACCGATTGGAATTCCTTGGCGGCTAGGCTTCTCGTGCCAGGTGGGGCTGTTTCTATGAATACAGCAACCAACCGCTGGCGAAAAGAAATCCTTTACAGCATCCCACCGGTTGTGAAGGTAGCAGTAATCCACCCATCGAGCCCGTTCGCACGTGGCCCCGTGGCGGGAAAGGGTCAGGTGTGTGGGAGAAAATAAAACATGATCCTTTTTGCACGTGCCCCGCCTCCTGCAACCTCCCGGAGGGTGGGATTCACGGCTTAGTCGTATTACCTTAATAAATCCAATCGAAGCGTATTTGTTGGTGGGCAGAAAAGTTGCACCGTTGTTTTCACCGCTTCTCGGATAATCTCGGATACGGCCTGGGCTAGGACTTTCTTTCGCAGCGCGCCCTGCCGTGCTTTCGCAGCACCGGAGAAGGTAGTAAACGCGATCAAAACAATCTTGCACTTTGTTAACAATCGATAAAACCGATAACCGTTTCGTTATGGGCCGCCTTCAGTCGCCTCCATTATGGGTAACGATTTGTGGAAAATGATTTCTTGAGTTTCCTAACCTTCGCCCCAGCCCGGGGTGCCTTACCGTCCCTTTGCAAGTCTTACGAAACGCCACTTCTAGGGGGGCAAACGGCACTGCCGCAACCGACACAAACTGATGATAGTTGTTTGCTGCAAAGGGGAAATAAAAACGAAATGAAATGGTTATCCCTGTTAGCGCGCAGCACTTTTATTTTTCATCTTTGCTCTAGCACCTTTCTCCTTCGGTTACGGTTTAGACGAGGTTCCAATATTGTTCCGATATCGGTGTTTTACTCTGTTTTGAAATACGCTTTGCCCATCCTGTGGCGCTTGTTTGTATCGATAACCATCGAAGATGTTACTTCATATAATATCATATTTTTCCGTTCGGTTTTGACACTTGCTATGTTTATTTTTATTGCAGTGAAATCGATTTTTTTTGTTTGTGCAGTGCGGTATCACGCAAAACGTGAGGAGGATGCCTGGCTCTTTCTTAAGCCATTTATATAATGCTTTATTTCTTCTAAATATTGTAATACTTCGGCAGCGTCTGATCGAACCAAACAATAATTAGGAAGAATAAAAGGAAACTAAACAGAATCTACGGTTATTTCGACAACTTGCAGAATCTCACAAAAACTGCAATGTTCCTATCAGCTTATTTGCGCTAATGTTTTCATTTAAGAAAGCCTGCTATTTAATAACAATCCAAGACAACGCACTTATTTTAAGCTTTGAGGAAATTAAACAGTAAGGTGATAGAAAGGGCTAATAAGCAGCTTTTTTATGTTGTGATATTTTCAATTTGATTTCTCCTTTTCACTTATCGATAGATTTCTAAATAATCGAAGATAAGATAAAGCGGCCCAGAACTTCAGAATGCAAAAAACCAATGAAGAGAAAAACACATTCTGAAGTCACCTCTAAAGTCATCTGTCATTCTGAAGTAAACTTCACTAACCAACTAACTAAATAATGCGTAAAAATATCCGAACAGAAAGTAGCGACGTATTTGCTAAAAAAATCAGATAATAAAATACTCTAAAAAATGAATATTGACATTTCAACAAAGTGCTTGACAGAGTATTAAACAATTAGGATGTAATTTTGTACAACATGCTAATCTGAGTAAGAGTGTAGTTGTATATTCCCGTAGTTTAGTACGTCCTTTATGGTTTGGTAGTGCTGAGTAGAAAAAGTCTGTAAATAATTACATTTTTTTAATTTACTACGACCAATAAATTGTTTTCTAAAATCATGCTCTTAAAAACGAAATATAACTGAAGCAAGTAAACCAGTTTGCAGATATCAAAATCCGCAAGTCGCATTTCAGCCATTCCATCCGTAAGCGTGTGATGAAATGCTTCCTGTCAGCTTCGCTAATCCCTGACCCATCAATCGACCATTGCGACCCATTTAAATCGACTTGACCGATTGCCAGTGAAGCGTTACCGTCCGTACCGTGCCCTTGGCCGGCCCGCCCGGAAACCCCGACAAGTGTCACACCCTTGCACTGGCAATCTTCGTACCCGCGAATATTTCCGCCCTGTAGCCAGCCTCACGTCCATTGCTGACCGGTGCCGGAAATGGATCAAATAAAATGGATGAACAGCTTTTATCGCAAAGCCCTCGCGACAGAAATCGCAAAACCAAAAGGCTTTCTAATTAAGATTGATAGCATGCCAACAACGGGGTGAAGCGGCCACCGGAAACCGATGTACGGTGTCGTGGCGAAAAGCCTGCCGCACGGTTTGTAGTGCTTCCGGCCCCGCTTGCTGCCCCGCCCTGACAAATATGACCGCAGGGCAGGGGTTTGCAAAAGCACACGACAGCAGCAAGAATGCGTTTGAGGTTGGCCATGAACTAATCCGGCACGTTCCGCCTCACGCACAGTGCCTCCCGCCAGGCTGCCCGTCCAACAGCTCCAGTATCTTCTGGATCATTAAGTGTGTTTCTCGTCGGTTAGCTTGGTTTGTCGATGGCGTCGGCTTGATTGACTGCCCGTGTCATGGGGTAATTTATGGTACCGGTGCAGTACTGGCGGACGGGCCTACGTCGGCAACCTCATCAACCATCAACACCGTCATCCTTTGCAAGCCACAGTGAAAGCGACCAGCTTTCCAACCGATTGATCGATTTGGAACTTCCACAACAGGAACCTCGCACATCCCCTTCTTACCGAGGTTCGAGCTGATGAAGATCGGAGTCTCCGGCGCTCAGGCCGTTACAATGTGCCACTGCCACCGGTACGACGATTACGGGGCCGGTTGAATGCACTGGGCCACCCCGAAAACGATGACTCGAAAACAAAGGAAGGCTATTAATCGAGTGCTAATGGAAGGTACAAACATTAAACTTTCATTTCCCTCCTGACAATGCTGACAGCTCAGTGCACACCATAGAGAGAGACACACACACACAACTCGCCCGACCACTAAGCCTTCTGGCCGGTTTGATCGCTGCCCCGTTCCACCCCAGAACCGTCACCACTGACAGGTGCGTTAGAAAAGGCCGCTCAAAAGTAGATCCGCTTGGAATGTCGCTGCCGCAGAAAGGGTCTTTCCAAAAGACTTCATCCAATGGAACCGCGTTTCATCCGTTCGGGGAACGAGGGAGAAAACAACAACCCCTTCGGAAGGCATGCGGTTGATTATTTTCCATCAGCATTTACCGTGTTTTTAAAAGCTTCCCTCTTATCGCATCCCGGGCATGATAATCCATTAAAACACGGCTGCCATTTAATGGACCGAACTTTTGATAATCGGGCTGAGTGTTTCCGTCGGTTGGTACTCGCCTCGCTGAGCGGATTAATGTGGTAAACCTTTGTTTTTTTTGAGAAAATTCATTTTTACCAGATTTCCGAGTCGTTTTGCGGCGACTTTGTAGTGAGAAAAGTGGTTGCAGAGGAACTCTTTCAAAAAAACACATTTTTTTGTCGTCTCCAGCACGTCTCGGCTTTTAAGCAACTAGCAACACGATCGAGGTAAGATTGGCTCTCGTTAACAATATAATTAACGAACTGGCAAAAGAAATACTCCCCAAACTCTCTGAAGAAATATTTTTTAGCAGTGGTGACGCAAAAAAAACAGCGTGTCTCGAGTGCGTCTCGTCCACAGACAGTGTGTGTCTGGTACACTCCTTTCACGCGATCCCTTCCGGGAGTTTACAACAAAGCAACGTTTAATTCTTTTACAAAAAAGAGTGTTGGTTGGTTTGTGGCGCTTGGCAGAGATTTTCAAATGAGTCCCAGGTTCCTTCCCACAGCAGGGCTACGTGCGGTTGTCGGCAGTAGATGAAGGGCTCCCAACGGGAGCATTTCCGCGATAAGTTAACTTCCTTCGCTTCGCACTGTGAAACTGGCGTTAGATCATATCGGTTTCGTTACATTTTGGTTTCTGTGCCACACGAGTAGAAGGTTTAAGATTTGGACCGTAAACAATGAAGTGAAGGTTATGTTTTCTACGCTAAATAAGCGTTTTGTTGCAATTGAGTGTGTAAATCTTATTTTAAGTTTTCGAGGCATAGAAATTTATTATTGGTTTTGCAGCTCATTGAACGGCCTATCTTACAGTTAAAACAGTTACATAATTAAGAAGTTACGAAAAGAAAAGTATGTAGCTCAGATCATTAACATTGATAACGAATGACATTCTCTCAGTACAGCAATTCATAAATACTTTTAGAATCTCTTAAAACAAGCTTCACTGTAGCGCTTTTTGTAACAACGTCCTTAACGACTGTTGAAATTCTGTTAGGAACTTTTCATTATATTATTTTTAAGGTGGATTGAGTATGTATTCTTCTTTTTAAAACAAACCTGTCAACTGATCCGTCTCCGAGAAACTCTGCCCATGGCTGCACTCCTTTTCCCCTGCTGCACCCAAACATCCGCAGGTCTGAATTTGAGTCCGACACCCTTACGAGCCCCAGGAATCGTATCCTACCGGCTTTAGCCATCGTCAGGATATCTGCCTAACCAAACAGTCCAGCTAGCTTGTGGTTCAGTCCTGGATTGCTGCCCGTTAAAGACAACCAGCCTTATCAATGTGCGATATATGATGCATTCGGTGTGTTCTTGGGGTCTTCTGGAACGTAGGAGTTTATGGAGCCCTTATTAAGCATGATTTCTTTCGGAAAGTCGAAAGTCTTGCTAATGTCCGAAGTAACGATCGAACCAAGGGAGCAGAACTTCTCTACCACCTCGAGATCGTCGCCGTCAACTAATAAACTGCTTTGCAAACGCACTCTATAGCGATTAGCACCTCCGGCAAGCAAATATTTCGTTTTCGAGGCATTGATGATCAATCCAACACTCACGTATCAGTCGGGTACGCATCCGATGATGTCGTACGCATCCGATGATGTCTATGTCATCCGCAAAGTCAAGGAACTGGAGAGATCTAGAGAAAACTGTGCTACAGATGTCAAATCCCGCTCTTTGCATGACTCAACAGCCGTACCAGCTTCGGAGGGAATCGATACTGCTGCACGATGCTACATACCTCGGACCGATCTATGGTATCGTAACCTACCTTGAAGTCAATAAACTGGTGGTGCGTATGGATCTGGTGCTCCTGGTACTTCTGGAGGATTTGCTGTAGAGTGAAGATTTATTCGGTTGTGGAATTTCCTCCAGCAAATTCAGCTTGGTATCTTCCGACGAAATCTGAAGCAAGGGGCGTGAAGAAGAGTAGAAGAGTATTCGGGATAGAATCTTGCAGGCATCATTCAGTACTGTGATACCTTGTAAATAAGCACAGTCCAGTCTGTCGCACTTTGTATACACTGAGTGAATGACCTGGTGTATACACTGAGAGATTGACTTCAGTGTATACACTGAGTGAATGACAACTCTGCCACGATTCGCTGCCAGCTGATTTGTTGTGTTGTAGCTGCTTGATGGTACAAGACAATACTGTTCAAAATTAAAATTTAGTTTGATGACGATTTTTCTATGATTTATGCAGACTTGGTAACATTTCCATTATACGTGGAAGCGCAGCTGCGTATTGTTGGCAAAATTTAAGGATCTCTTTCCCAGTTCTTCGTCCAACAAAAACCGTTTTCTTTTCTGGTATTCCACACGAGACCTTAGATCGTGCAACCATAGGTGTTTGGACCCAACTTCAATATTTCTGCAGCAAAAGCATCTGAACTTTTAATTGCCTTACTCATTTTAATTCTTTACACCTGTACAAAACAAACCCTTTGTACCAAACTAAAATAACTTACTTCTTTCAAACTGTCAGAATAGATTGGTCTAGCATTTCGACTAGCGCGTTTGTCATTTAGGATACGGCAAATAAATAAACAAAATATATTACCTCACAAAGCCGCAGCATCCTAGATTCTGCCGGCTTGCAAATAAACCGACAAATATCAATTTCCTAATAGAGTTTGTTTTCCTATAAACCTACCATTTGAAAACTCCCCCGCACACGTACACAAACAGAGCGTAGACCTTAGGCCATCCCTCGCCGTGCCTACAAACCGCGCCCGGCACGCCCCATTGCCACCTGGCGTAGGGTGGATTTATTTTCGCTGTTCATCCTATTTGATAAATTATCTCTTTCTGTCGATTTCACTCACTTTCACCGAAGCCCAACCCCCCATGCCCATGGGATAATGCCCCGCGCTAGGTGACGAGACGAAATAACGCTCACCAAGCCCGACACAACAATGTATAACATCGGTTAATGCGGCCGGCGGGAGAAAAAAAAAACATTTAAATTCCAACCACACAGTGGATTTCTTATGCCTTCAACACGTGCCCGGCATGGAAAGTGATCTTCACCAAAATGAAAAACTTTCCAGCGTAACAAATCGACACGCGAAAACAGGAGAAGAATCCCACCGGTGGCGCAGGAAGGTGTTTTATTTTACGCCCGCTTCACGTTGCGCCCTGCCGCCCCATAGATTTATGTCCCTCGGGGACAGCCGTAAGGGTAGCCTCCCGGAATGGGTGGCAAATAATTTACTTCCCCGCGGGTGCCACCGAGCCGGACGAGTGGTGTGTTACTGTTTCTTTGTCGTATTGTGATTCCGAGCTGAGGCGTCGATCTGTTTCCGTTTGGATGGTGTTACTTTTTCTCTACCTCACTCCCATACTTTGAAACGGAAAGGCAGTTCGATTGCTTAGTTTATATTCTTTTTCTGCCACTGGTGTGGATGTTAATTTTTAAGAAAAAAAAGAAAACTGATGTGCTTCCGGTGGTTTATGTGAGCGACCGATACGGAAGAGTCTTATTAGTATGCGGAAAATGAAATCGACCATAATATGTTGGTTGTAATATATCCAATATTGTATGCAAACGAGCAGCCATTTGCGTCGATGTTTGAGAAGCTTTGACTGTTCGAGTTATTATCAGTTACTTTGGAAAATAATTTAAATTTTTTTTATGAAAAATAAACATTAAAGTTTAAGTAGGAATTTTGTAATTGCTTCAACTCTGACGAACTAAACACTATGTTTTTAGTAATTGCAGATTGTTTGAAATTCATTTGATTAATTATGAATCATTCGCTCTTTTTTCTTCTTAATTATCCCAGCAACCATTGTTGATACAGGACTGCCAAAGGCTAAGGTTTTTTTTTGTGTGTCTAACGATATACATACCTATCATAGAATTTTCTTATAGAGCACAGTTCAAACATGTATCGAACTATGCTGGAGGTTTAAATAGGCTTGCACGATTGCCTCTCTACTTCCAAGGAATAACTTATCCCACCGAAGGCAGTTTGGAATAAAAATAATTTTTACCTTTTTTAATCAAGCACGAAGAACGAACAATGAAGAATTTATGCACTTTACCGAAATATAAGAACTATCAACCAGTTGGTAACATCTATAAAACATGTATTTACCCACATTACAGGTAGACAAAAAATATGTTCGTAATTGTTATAAGTATCGATTTATGTTTTTGCAAAGCATTTAATCTTTGAAGTAAACTTTTGAAACTCTTTTGTTCGAAAAATACACATTTATATTACAACATATCATCGAAATAGCATTAGCATTACTACTAAGCTAAGCTGTTATACAAAACATATCATCGAAATACCATTAGCATTACTACTAAGCAGATAAAGTTCAAAGTTCTTAAATTTACTTTGCTTTTTAAAATTGTCCTCAAAGATGCCCAATAATGCAATTTCTACCCATTCATGTTCCACTCAACTATTGCCAGAAGAAATATCAGCGAAGGTACACCGAAGGGAATCTCAAACGGTATTTAATCGCTATCCACTATGTAGAGGTAAAGCTTCCACAATGGTGAATCTTATGAAAAGCTTCTACGTAGGTTCTAGACGCTTGGAATGGGCTAAAGCTAAACTGTATAGCAAAAAGGAAGGTAAAAAAATACGATTATTCCATTCACCCGTTAAGTGCTTCCATCGGGTTAGCTTCAGAAGGTGGAGATTTCAATCGAAATTCAAATGGCAACACTTTTCTGATACGAAGGAAAATCATTTCGCGTAAAGAGAGGAAGGGAAATCACCGTTTCTTCAGCGCCTGCCCCTTTGCAATCCATTCATTTCTACCATCTCGACACACACACACACGTCCAGACTGAATCCTCCAATACCCATGGACATTCAATGAACGGGATAAATCCAGCCATGCCCAGAATCTTGCACAATAAATTTCCGCCTTAGTTTATCTTATCTGAAAGGAATGGATTTCATCCTATGCGTCCAAGTGTGTGTCCCTGGGAGTTTCGTCGCACAGGGTGCCAAGCAGCCCAGCTCCGTTCCAAAAGTTCTGCGTCGCATTTCGGATGACATTCACTCGCAGGTGGAAAATTGAATTCTGCCTCAGTGTAAGGATGGTTGGGGATAACAAAAACGAAGGGGCTACATAAAGATCATCCGAATCGTCGTAGCCGAGTGGTGAAAGAATGTACCAGCTTTTCCCTTACTCAGCACAGGACCTGGTGTGGCTGGTCGTAACTTTACATTCGGCCCCTTTTTTTTCCTTGTCCTTCTCTCGCCTTCTCTTCACAGTCTATCTAGCAGCTAGCTCGAGTAGGATACGGCACGTGCACATAGTACCCTTTTTCGAGTTTGCAAGACCTTTTGCCTTCATGGTGCCCGGAAACCGGACAGCGCACCAGTCTGGCGACAGCAACCCACACGCAGCGGCTTCCGGACAGTGCGCTGGGCAAGCTGTCACCGGGACGAAAACTCGTTGCAATATCTGACGTTGCTGATTTTTTTCCCCGCACACAGAGCCCGGGATCCGGAAACACCCCGCTTACATGTGCCTTCGCCGAGACGGCCATGGGAAAGCGACACGTGAAAATCCACCCACTGAACAGCTCGCTAACACTCCGGTGGCGTTCCAGTGCAAGACTTCACGGAACCGAAACCAGAAGCTTAAACGTTAGAAATTGTACCTTTTTTTCTAACAACGACTGGGTGAACCAGCGTCACTAATCCAACGCGTCGTCGTACCTTTGCCATCGCGCACTTATGTCACCGGGCCCCATCGTTTTCCACGGCCGAAACCGACCTGCCCCGGCACACAAAGTGTGAGAAACTCGTACAAGACGAGATCTTCGATTGCATTCCTTGCCGGGTTCGAGCGAACAGGAACTTTTGCTGCTTATGGAATGATTCACCTTTATATGCGTGTGTGTGTGTGTGTGTGTGCATGTGTTTTTTTCTTCTTCTGTCATTGCTCTTTCTTTCATTTATCGTGCATGTGACACAGTTCATCTTTTGGATGCAGCCGTGAATCACCGGCTTAGGTAACATTTAGGTCTGTGAGGTGGTAAGACAAAACCACAGTTCGGGAAGAACGGCAAGTATCAGCCAACGGCCATTATAAATTTTATGCCATCAAGTTTCATGGTGTGGAATGATTCGTGAAGTGGACATCAAAAGCTCGGACGTGAAAGATACTTCATCCGAACCCGCTTTTCAGCGACGAAAGAAGATGGAAATGTTTTCCTGAGGGTTTTGCGGCTCTTTCCAAAAGAATGTTTACGAAGAATATATTTTTAGAAAGGGCTTATGTTTAAAATTATTTCAATTTATAATTCAATGTTCAAAATAACCATGCAACACATAAAATATTTTAATCATTGAAAATTCATTTATATTTAATTGGAATATACAATTGAAAGCTTTGATTATTACTTGTACTATTTTTAAACATCTTTAACACGTTTAAGTTAATGTAGTAAAATCAGATTCTAATTAGTAACTAATCAGCCTCAAAATGTATTGGTCTTATTGCAGTTTACTTACATACTAGTTTTAAACACTTCAATACTTATACTTTTATCTTAAAAGCTGTCATTTTTTTTAAATAGTTTGCTTCTTGCTTACTTTGATAATGTCACGTTCTGAAGCATTGATTGAGCCGTTTGGAGTAGGTGTTTAAAGCTTCGAATAACACTCTTTAGCCTTGTTGTAGTTTAACTGAAATGTGACTTGCTGAACTTTGTGTTTATGTTCAACAGTATGTTGAACAAGACATAGGATGGATATGTATTACTAGGTTCTTGACCCTTCAAACAAAAATATAAGATGAACTTCAATCCTAGAATATACTTTTGTTCTTATTCGATTTTTAACATTCACTAAAATAAGTATATTCAAACATTGAATCTGCATCACGAATGCTTGCATGATATATACATTATAACTTGTATAATATATATTGTGTATGGTTCTTTTGTTTACGCTTTTCATGAGCAAAGTGCTGCTTGTTTTCGTACATTTTACCAAGTTTTCGCAAAGCTCTTTCGCAAAGTAATTCAAAATATCCAAAAACAAATCTTTAAACAAACATTTTTACGAAAAATAAAACAACAATGGTGCACCAGAAAAAAATCAAAACTTTTTAACTTTTGAGCATGTCACTAAATTCATTCCAGAAAAATATAAACACACACCTATTCAAGCAGCACCAAGCTATACTTACAATAGATGAGCCGCAAAGATAGCAACACAAAATAGATCCATTTAATTTTTCATCCCTTCCTTCACCCGGTCAGCACTAATCACTCTTTCGTTCACCACTCACAACTTCTGCTTCATTTCCATGAATCGTTAATGGAGTGTCTTCATCCTGCGCCATAAACGATGGACACTTTCGGCAAGAAAATGCTCAAAAAAAATAGAAGAAATAAACTCCCGCTACCTCGCCCCGACCGTTGACCGCGCAAACAAATTGTTTTCTCCACCGCCCGAACCCTTCGCCTTGCCAGCACGCTTTATGCTTTCGTCATCTCCGCCTAAGCCAAATAACCTTCATAATACGGTTCACCTGCGACGGGCGGATGATCGCAGGTGTCGGATCGGTGAGCGTCGTCCGTCAATGGCCGGAGCTATGGCTGATTGGATGCGAACGATGTCCCATCAGCTGCGAAAGCTGCAGTGTACCGAGCGGCAAGGGTACACTAATTTATGTAAATTGAAAATCATAATTTATCCCATTTCGCTCGCTTTCGGTGAAGCCTTTTATCGGGCTATCTTGTATTTTCTTTTTTTTTTTTGTTTAGGATTGTTTTCTTCTTGCCCGCCTTTCTTGCATAAGTCGGCAGACCGTTCGAACTCATGCTGCCTGGTTCAGTCCATTTTACGCTTTATAAACTTTCACAAACCAACGAAGCTTGTGGTTCTGCAAATAGCAGCGCAAAGCGTTTGAAAAACCCATTGCATTTTCTTCCTTTAGCAGGGTGGTCAGGCTAGTGCGGAGGGGTTGCGTTAAGCCACAAGCATCCAAATCAACGCCTCACCACAAACACAACTTTTATCCTTCCGTTTTACCACGCTGTCGCTTCCTGTGTGACCCAACACAAACACAGCCCGGTTGGAAAAACTTAAATTGAAAATTAATGAAGATGTAAGAAATTGAAAACGGTTCCTCTTACCTTTCAATCAGGGTCTCTGCTACACGGCCGCAATACGTCAGTGCGTTGGAGTACGGCAAAAGTGGCCGACCAAAAGCCCCCGATCCTACGCCTGCCTTCGCCGGGCAAAAGTTTCCAATGCCGATAAATTGCTGTTGCGTTTTATTTTCTCACCCGATGATCCACTTTGCATTTGAGCGGAAAGAGTGGTTTTTTCCTTCCAAGGAATAATGTACTAGCTTTCCACGGCTTTGCTGGACTCGGTGGAAAGCGTTCCCAGAAGTCAGCCCTAGGAGCGGTGCGGTGCGGTTGAGATGTTTCCAAAGTTAAGCCATTAATCAAACTTGTTAATTCCGGACGCTTCTATGCGCGGGAAACTGTGAACAGCAGTAGCTTTCCTTCCCATTCCTAATCGCTCGGTGTGGTCTTGCTTACTGTTCAATCCGATCTTTCCCGAAAAATCCCCATAGGTCGCTTGTTTAATCAGTCCCATTTCAACGGAACATCATATAAATATCTGTTTTTCTTCTCATTGGCCGTAACACTGCACGCAAGCTCAGTCATTATGGGTTTCTCGCTGTTTCTGTATGTTTTTTTTTCGATGTAAATCAACATACCAAAACCACTCGAAACTTTAAACAAACCCGTCCTCGACAGCAGGTGTTGGAACGCTTACCTGTAGGTTTTGTAAAATGGTTTTTACTACACACCACATTTCCACCATTTTTCACAACCTCCGCAACACCAGCAAAAAACAAACGCATAAACCTTGTTTACCGTACAAAATGTTTCATGCAAATGAACGTAAATCATACTCGCTCCTTAAAATTCACCTTCAACACGGTACGTAGCTGCAAACCCCCTTGCCCAGCGCAAGCACATTTCGGGTTGATCAGCATGGCGAAAGGGTAAGGTAAAGTGGTTTCTCCGTAGTTTTTAGTGGCCGTTTCGAGGACATCCGATTTGACTGAACGCTTCTAGGAATGGTTGGTTAGAGGGCTGTGTGTTTGGGCCGGCCACAGGAAACAGAATTTCTGATTCTAGCACAAATGGTCTAGCTGTGAGCATTTTCTCGTAATGGGGCAACCCTTCATGTCGTAAAGTAAAAGTGTCTTAATGAAGAGAAATAAAGCAGTTGAGCTTTACGACAGGAAGATTGGCAACGCTTTCGCTTTTCTTTAGCTGATAGATGGCACCTTTTGAAGAAGTCGTAGCTCCAAAAGTCTTACGTAAAGCATATCTTATTTTTTTATTTATTCGGCAGTAAAAAGCATATCTTATTTTTACTATTTAAAAATCCTGTTTTTCCCTGTACGCAGAGCTGCGGGTACACAAAGCGTCTTAATTTCTTGAGCTTGAATTCTAGCAGCTTAATATATTTTTGAAATTCATAAATTACGTTAAATGCCTTTTGGGGACGCTTAAGAAGAATCTTGAAGAATCTTAAAGTGATAATAAAGAGTTAACAACTCTTGAAGAGCTTGCTAAATTAAAATAATATTTTTTTATGTTACTTTAATGACAAAAAGCATCTACTGTACGGTTTTGACTGATACATTGATTTGCTGGCAATGATGCAATGATACAAATAAAATAGTAAAAACTAACTCGTATTGTAATATATCCATTCAAATCTTTACACTGAACCAAAGCAAAACTTTATTGGTAATGTTCCAGCACAGAAGCTTCTCCAACGGGTATGGGCAGCTTATTCGCACAAAGCGTAGGATTCAATGGAGGCAATCACCCCTTCGCCCCCCCCCCCCCCTCGTTGCAATTCTTGGAAGCCAACCGGCGATAAGAGAACAAAACTGATTCTTCAGACAGACGAAAAAAAAGACATAACAACCAACCAATTCAATCGTATTCATTCGCTACATAATTGATTCCATTCCCAAGCCACGAGTCCGTGCAGATAGATCAATGGGCTGCGCTCTTATTTATGAGTTTCTTGCCTCAGTTTCAGCGCGCCTCCACCCGTCTTTCCGTCTAAGGGAGGGAGGAGGGAGTAATTTTTTTTTTTTCTAGTGCCGCTCACACGGAAGCTAATATCCAACTCCCAACCAATCATCAACGATCGGTTCGACGAGCAGCAACCATACCGCGGGCCTGATGGATCGAACGATAGGGATAAAACCACAAACGGCCGCGACTCACCGGGACTTTCCTGCAGTAACGAACGGGATGAAGCAAAGCAAAAAAAAATACAGGAGAACATAGTACAGCAAAGCAAAGCACAGCAGAGCGCACCAAACGGGCACGGTGAAGCGAAAGGAAATTTGATTACACTGCGCACTGTTTGCACACGTGAGCGGTTTTTCTGCCGGATCAGTTTCCATCGGTGGTGGGCCGCTCGGAAGCGGGGCAGGGGGGGAGGGGGTGGCTGGAAGAGATGGGGAATGTGGATGAAAAATGGCCGAGAACGAATGGGAAAGTCAGACAAGGGAAAAGTTTATTTTATTAGCTATGCTTCCCTCACCTTAACTACTGACACTTACATACGCGCCCACCATGACCATGATTCCGATCGGGTGCGTTTATTTTCTCCCGAGATAGGATGATTGATAGAGCGATTATTAATTCAAGCGTGATAACACCGCGGCTCGGATCGGAGCGAACCAGGAGGGGGGGTGGGTTTCGGGGGGAATTAAAGTATGTAGGCTAGAAAAAATAAATCTGTGTTAATGAAATTTGCTTTACGTGCATAATATTATTTATAAAAACATAATATTGAACAAAATTTAGCGTTCAATGTTTTTAGAAAAAAACCAAAAGGTTATTTAATTCACTTTGCGTGAACAACAACATAGCTAGCAAATACTTCTGTTTGTATGCTTGATTTTAATTTATTTCACTTCCAAAAAAGTTAAAAAGATATTTTATCACATACTTCACTTACATTACACATTCAAAATAATGAATAATGTTAAAAAGAGTGAAGCGACTTAGCCAAACATCAGGTTGTATCCATGAAGATTGTGTTACTGATTAAAGCTCCATATTCTGTTTAAGAGTATGCAACATTTAATTTATTTACCTTCATGAAAATGCTCAATATTTTACTCCCTTGTAAAGCCGAAGCTTAACGTATGCCACCCGTTCACAACGGAGGCATGCAGGCATTGAAGCGGGAGTGAGTAATGTTTCCCAAGCCTTCACCGCTCGAATAATCCAAAAGACAATTATTTGATTAACGCCAGTCTTTCCACGCGACATAATGCGCCAGGTTTCTGGTAATGCGCGCATGCATAATGGAGCGCCATGCTGTCACCACCAACCTTGTAACACGCTAGCCATGGATAACACTATGAATGGCACGTGCGTTGTGATTGAAGAGATTACGTTCGCTTAGCGTTATTGAACGGATCATGCAGAGTCAACAGAATAGTGACCTAATGAATGAGCTAATGGAGTGATATCATACGTTATGTTGCTAGTGTATAGCTGTTTGGGGTAAAGACAACTAAGAGAAATATGAGTCACAACCATATCCATGCTACCAAAGACCATCTTTAAAAGGTTTAAATCAACAGCAAGGAAGTTAGAAGCATTGCAAAAACACACAACTTTAAGCAATTAAATTTGGTCTGTTTTAAACATTGATTGGAAGTTTTCTTTTCCATCGTTACAAGCGTCCCCAAACCGCAAATCGGAACAAATAATTGCTTCATCAAAATGCTGACCAAGACATTGGGGCTAACGATGTACAAAATTCTAGCAACAAGTCACTCTAAAATAATCACGTTTTGCGCTGGTCAACGAGTGGTGTGCACACTCCAAAGCTAGCCTCAGTAAAACCATCCCCATTATTGTGGGGTGAATTGTTTCATGAGCACATTTGTTGCCACTGTTACTCGTTAGTTGCTAAGAATTTTCGGTTTTAAAAGCTTAACAATTTACCATCAGTATAATGCTGGCAAGAATTGCTTAACCGTGACAAGATGCTGTAGAGTGTAGACAGGAGATTGAAGCAAAACCGGTTTAAAGAAAAAGCAGTGAAAAAGAAGAGAGAAAAATTCGTCCCAGATGACAATTATTCTTGAAACGGGATGCAATTTATGCACCAGACCGTGTCAAATCTCGCAAGCCTTTCAAACACGGGGCAACGGTACCGATTGCGCCAAGACGACAAGGGTTTTGGTTCAACAACGTGGATAGAAGGAACGGCCAGATAAAAATACGCAAATATCCTTGCACACTATTCGCGCCGTCGCGAAAAATGCTGACAGTTTGCATCACGCTGCTATGTTGCTTATTGCCAACTGTCTCGGGGAGGAAAGTAACGCAAACGCGACCGTGTAGAAGTAAGCGATGGTAAATGCGTGTTGCTTATGTATTAGAAGCGGTTTATTTTACCTATCTATTGTATGGTATAATTAACTAACAGTGAACATTTAAGTTGCCTGATATAGAAGAAAGCGTTACTCACTTAAACTTTATAACACTTTGTTTTGTTTATCAGTTTTTGCGTAGTTTAAGATTTACTTAGAAATATTTTATGCACATATTCGGTGCAAACAAGCATGTGTCTCTTGTGTCTATCTTTTTTGACAAATTTGGTAGATAAAACAAAAATAAAAGAAGAAGATATTATCACCATCTTCTACAGTCGCAAAATCCATAATAACTATCAGGGCTTTTGCATTTTTGTTTTGTGAATTGTAATAATTTACACTTTTGATTTATAACTTTGATGTTAAAGTATAATTATGAACTTGAAAATCCTTCAAGTTAGCGTACTTACTGCAATGGTTTACGGTGGCAAATCGGACAAAAGTTGGTTGGCGCTCCTCGCAAATTCTTACAGTCGCTTTTAATTCCGCTCACGTTCCTCTCGCCAGTGATTCCACTAATAGCATCCCTCTTGGCGTATCATATTTTCCGCTTCAACCTCGAACGCACTCGAACAATTCATTAGTGCTACTTGTTGTTTTAATATGCAAGCTCTTAGATCTCCTGGCCCCGGCCCTGCAGCACCGGAACCACCTTACCAGCTCCGAGCTCCGAGGTTCACCAGATGCTTGTCTGTTGACAAAATCCTGCTCCATTGTTGCGCGTTCGCTTGGCTTCCGCAAATGCAACCCTTTCGGCTGAGAAGCACCATCCAAACACCGGAAGGAAGCTCCAGCAGCATCTCACTAATGGACAACGCCTGCCCAGACTGCTTCTGTGCAGTGGAAGGAAGAGAAAGAGAGAGAAAGAGAGAGAGAATGGGAGCGAGCATTAGTTATCGCTATGGTGTGTGTATGTGTACGATTTAATGTGCATGTACACGGTAGGCGATAGATGGGCATCAGGTTGTCGAAGCCGGTAAGCCGGAACACTCGGGTACTGCTTGATTGCCGGGAGTTGCCAGTTTCCCAGACGATGCAGGGAAAGTTGAGAAGTCACCCGAGTGCCTTCTAATTCCTCTGTCGATTGAAGTACCCCCCCCCCCCTCCCAAGATGGTTCCTTTCCCAGTAAAGCACACAGCACTTCGTCTTCCCGGCGTGCCGACGGAATAGGTACGAATGATGACAGGCGACTTGTAGCAAGCTTCCTGAACCAGCTGCCAACATTCTGGGCTCCGGTTGACCGAGCGTCTATCTGCTCTTCCTGCAACATTTATTTACCCTTTCAGAAGGAGCTCGGGCTGTGCTCGCTGGCCTCCACACACACACACTAGACCCTTCCGCCCGACTCAGCTTCAAGGGCCAGTCATACGGAGTCTAGCGACGAGGTGGAAAGTGCAGCAAAAATATTGACATCCTTACGAACGCCGATACCATGCAGCGTCCTGAAACCGAGGAATCCTATGCCAACGTTTCGCTTTTGCTGATTTATGCAAACACACACATTTCATCATTTGGTTTTGTGTTGTATCGGCGTGTCAATGGCAGTGAAGCGTAGCATTTCCTTTTGCCCACGGTTGCCCGCTTACTCGTGAGGACTTAAGGATTTATACTTTACAGTTTCCCCCACAAAACCTATAGAAATACTAGCGGAACATGTGGGCAGCAGGGTGTTTGCAGGTGACAGCTGAGCAGAAGGGGTTAGCATAATGGAAGCCACTAGGACTCTTCACACCGTTATTGAACGTTTTAACGATGCGTGTTCAGTGCGCATCGATCATCCATCGGTATGATTGCGCTGCTCTCCCGCTGGTGCGTAGTGCTGGTGGCGTTATCTAAGCGGGAAATCATTATTCCAAGCTGTGTGATGACGGTAGTGAAAAATTGAATAGTAGGGATTTTGAAAACTCGAACGTAATATTGAAAATCATCCTGAAAGAAGCGTCTCTCTCTACCGGTTGTATCTGAAGAAGATGTGAAGAATTGAGATCTTATAAGTGGTATGTCGTTCTTCAATAAATATATTTTGGTTAGAATGAAATTATTATTATTATTAAAATCGAGCAGCAATGATGAAAAAACTGAAATGTCGTATTTGATTAAACAAGCAACATGTGAACAGTAATGAGGCATGGGGCAGTAATGAGGTAAATATAACAGTATGCATTATAATCCTTGGAACGTGTCTGGATTCCATGGAATAATCATTCTTGTGATCAAATACATTACACGCAGCCCGAACGAAGGTCACTTCGGCTTTAAATTCTCTTCCCTTCACCAAGCGGCAAATCTTGGAGAAGATGGCAGAACAGGAGCTGAACACGTTCCATCTCCTCATAGACTTCAAGGCCACATACAACAGCATGGTCAAGTGAAGGTGGATGGAAAACTCTCAGGATCCTTTGCTACCACCAAGGTGGATGGGCTTGCCTGTCTCTTCTTCATCCTGGTGCTAGAGTTTGTTGCAGCAGGCGAAGACCGCGAAGCGGTTGTAGCACCCGATAACAACAACAGCTTGTTGTTAAGAAGAGTTTACCCAAGCCACCACATTTATCAACTTGGTGTACATGGTTCACTTTCCTCATTCCAATGTACACCTATATTGACAAACCGCCAGGTTAATGAGTTATTTGGATGATCCTGAGCCAACCATCGTTGATCAACCAAACAACAAACAAATGTTAAAACAACTTCTCTCCTTTCTTGGGTGGCACAACAACCCAGTAGGGTTAAGGACGAGGGTCAAGAGCACTAATGTGTCTGAGTGGACCCATCCGTATTAAGATTGTTAATCCTGCGTATAGGGTGGGGGGGGAGGGTAAAACAACATCAAATACCGAAAATTTTGGCGAAGAATTTAATTATTTTTATAATCAAATTACAAAAGCGTACATAAAAAGCAAACTAATTTAAATGGTTTTTATACAATTCAAAATGCCTGCGAACTACAATCTTTCTTCAATCCCAGCACAGTCTTGACTACCCTAATTAAACCCACACCCTTCAATATATCTTGGAAACGTTTTAGCAACGGCAATATTTAAACTTCTTCAATCAAAATCATCACTGTCGTTAACATTTGACTGCGCCTTCATGTTCGCCTCATTAGACATAGAGATAGAGAGAGAGGGCAAACTTATTTCATTCACTTTTTAGGCTGCCTTTATTACGGAACCGTTTTTAAACGTTGGAAAGCTCGCTTCCTAAATAAGTTCCATTCGCCGTGCCTTTCCATCCTGCGAAACATCAATCATCTGGAGGCTCATTCGCTTCGTCACACCATCGACAAATCGCTAAGCATCCAGGGCATCAGTCAGCTTCGCTAAGTGCCGATTATGAGTTTGCACGTCTTGGCTGATCCACTCCCGCACCGTAAGGCGTTATTCTGTTCCCTTTAATTTCCTTCGCCCAAGCCATCCGCTCATTCCGGGCAAAAGTTAAATAAAACCACTCCACTCAAATCGTACGCTCGAACTTTACCGTGATCGCGTGTTTCCCTTCGGCACCGTAATTGAAAGAAGAAAAACAGGCACAACGAATCACCAGCTGAGAAATTGAGGGAATGATTGGTTTTCTCCCGCCCACCGGACAAAATTTCCAGTCACAGCTTGGCGTTCCGGTCCCTCGATTCAACACTTAGCGCTTCCCTGCTCCACCTTCGCCTTCTTAAACTTTGTTTCAACTTTGACCTATCGATCGGCTACAGGCTTTCTGTGGAGCGCGAAGTACACCCCAGCGCCAGAGACTTGCGGATATGAATGGGAAAGAAATATTCAATTATGCCCGGAATGACTGATTTGCATGCGCCCACCCGTCGGATATTGTTATCGGTAGAGCCGGGACGGTATGCTTCCGCATTCATTGTCACGCTTGCAGCGAACGAAGGTGCTGCGACCGGTTTTTGCCTTTTCGTTTTGATGGCGAGTTCGATGGCTCCTCGGGGTGGCTTTTAAAAATAAAGCTACCGCTTGCTACAGTGGGCGGGTGGAACAAGCGAGCTTTGAATAAGGAAGTGGCCTCGGTTTTGTAATTTGTTTTCCGTCGCTAAAGATATTGCCAAGTGTCATCGTGCACTTGTTGAAGTGATTGATATTCACAACATGCCACCCGGGATGGAGATGATTGCTGTTACATGGTAGTAAAAAGTGGCACCGCCAGTGAAAGACAAACAAAATTACATTCACAAAACATTGTGCCGATGTCACTAGTGCTTCAGGCTGGACCGAGAAATTAGATGAGTCTTTAAGAACGGGAAGGCAAACAGGATTACAACAAAGCGTATAGTTAGATCAGTGTTAAGAAATTGGAAGAGAGGAAGAAGTGAAAGAGTTTGGTGATTTTGTATGGCAAAGGCTAGAAAAGAATCATATTTATATAATTTATATTTGCATTACTGTATGCCAACACTGGCCCCTTTTATAATTCAAGCCAGTTTTTAATATGGAGTTTTACATTTGGCGGCTGAAATCATGTAAACACTCCATACAAAACCACACACAAAACTAGCTTCAGATTTTCAGTCTAGAGTTTTTTCAGCCTAAAAGCTAGAATTAGTTTCAAGTACTTGCTCGAGAAGATGTCTAATCTAAGGATCAGCAGCTAGTCTATCCCTCTCTAGCTTGTTGTTTTAAAATGACCGTTAGTCAAGCTGGTCATATTCTTCGTCATGAAATTCGATAACATTAATTCAACAAATAATTGTTTTTCTGGTTCTCTTTCTTTTTTGATTGATTTTTTTTTACTTATGTTATTTTTTATGTTTGATGATTAATTTACTTTTAAAAGAATTTCCTGGTTGTATTCATCTTGACCTGGTTCTTTCGTCTACTACCACGAACTCCAAAACCTCTAACGGTCTTCCCTCAATGCATTATCCCAGCCTTGATGGTAGACGCCGTCGTCCTCTCATCTCAGCTCAGCAGTAAGTCCTAAGAGGACTTTGCAGGCTGGGTCGTTCCGTACCAGGCTTGAAACATAGTCTGCTCACCGAAGCCGCGCAAGTTTATTCCACAGCACAACAGTGAGGTCGTTGTACAATTATTTTCAATGGATAAACTAGCAATGCCTGTTACACTCACTGTCAAGAAGTGGCTTCAATAACTAAAATAAACTAACGCGTTGTTTGACGCTACCAGGCAATGTTTTCATTTGCAATACTGCTCGATAAATGCTCGAAATCAGATACACAAACCAACAACTGACAGGCTAAATGTTTGAGCTTCGACATAGCCACAAATAAACACAACTGCAAACGTGTGTCGGTGTGTCTGGTCAACTTACCAATAATCATCAGCTGTCATAATCCATCCATTAACGTGTTTATGCAAGATTCCTTAATAGGATGGTACTAGTTTCGCAGCTTTTTTTGTCATGTGCCACGATTGGCTTGTCTAGTGCTTCGGTTGTTTTAACCCAAATGCCGTTGTCGTATTTATGATGGATGATGGTTTTTTGAGTTTATGTGCTGCGTTTCTTTTAACTGTCGCACGTCACACGGATTCTCAACTAGCAACAAAAAGTCGAGAATTTCGGACATTTTTCTAGGAACTACTTAAACAATTCACTTTTGAACGTCAATGTTTTCTAGTTAGTTCTGGTACTTCATACAGTTGTTAATTGTGAAGATTTTATTACATTTTGAAACCTTTGAGTGAGTTGTCTTCGCCAGTTATTTTGTTTCTCTCTTGGTGTACGTAACGTGCGAAAACATTCTACCAAAAGAGTCAATTATTGTTTTAAGATTCTGAGATGGTTTAATATCCGCAACAAAACAGTTCATTTTCTTTAATGTTTAATTCTACAGTTAATGTTTAATACTACTTAAAATAGCCTTTTTTTTTAAAGTTTTCATATTTTGATTGCCATTTTATAGGAGGTATGGAGGTATGATATGGTACCATGATCAAAATGTACGTCGTCAGAATTAGCAAAAAAGCTTGTTTTTAAAAAAAAAGCCATACTTGTTATAGACAGACAGAACAAACCCTTTAGTTGCTGGAATTATAAAGTTAAGTTTTCTTTGTTGAATAATAAATTAAAAACGATAAACAAATCATCCTCAAGATCTATTACGTATCTTGTCAATCAACCTAATCGTTTAGCACACATATTTCCATAGAAATGTTTTCGATTTACCCATCGATGTGACGTTCGCCGAAACCACAGCATCCACTCTTCCCTACCCTTCTCAAATCCTCCCCTCCCCCCATCGTGAGGCGAAGCAAACCCGAAATGAGGTGTCAGCATCAAACGTTGCGTTTGGCGAGCAAACATTATGTCACTGTACGACATCAAACCCTCGTCTGCTCTGTCCCTCTTGCGCCCTCTTTTCTACTGAGCCTCTCGAAAGCTTTCCTCCGTGACCACAAGGTTCATGTCTAGTCGGCAGCACAGCAACCCCTAAGCCCTAACCGCAGCTCCTACGGCGCAAAAGCAAGCCCCACCCGAGACGGCAAAGTGGGTTTTCCTTCCCCCGTAGCCTGTGTGTCTGTTGGTACACACGAGTGGGCTGTGTTTTTTGCACGCAGCACCGGCGAGTGCGTTTCACAAGTGCTTGATTCGATTCCATTCAATTGCCGTCAAAACGCCTCCAGTTTACTTTCGCACAAGCACTCACACAGACACACGCACGCACACCAATCCCATACAGATTTACGCCCACGTGTTGCGTGTGAAAGGTGCTGGGCGCCTCCATCGGACCACGTGTAGCATGTTTATCGTTTCGTCGTTCAATCGGTCTGGTGCGCACACGTACGACTCGGTGCCACTTGGCAAAGGGTTTAGTTTCCTTTTTACGGTTTGCTCACGGATTCAGCACTGTTGCTTTCTGACCCTGGGGAGTTCGAGGCGCTCGCGCCCTGGCGGAAAAGAGGATTTCTTTTGATCGCATTGCGTTACTCGGAACGGCCCACCTTGCCCTGTCAAGGTCGAGGGCGATGGGTTTGTTTTTCGTTTCCTTTAGCTTTAGCACCCTCGGTGCTTACACTTTCTGGTTGGCTTTGAACCAATAAAACCGCAAGCATTCCGGGTATCATTCTACTCAGCGGCAGTTAACTAACGATGCGGAGACATGGCGGGGTTTATGAACTACCCGCTGGAAGTAATCCGGTGTTTGTGGCCATGATTTGGAACATTAAATGCAGTTGAAGACTCTTTGTGGAAAAATTTGGCTGAACGTTCGTTCAACAACCGAACACTATAGACACTCAATTACCGTTAAGTGAAAGGTTTTCTAATGCCATACATTAGCATTCCAAGTCCCTGTGATAAAGGGACAACTGAACGCGGTAAGCACATTCCTGTTCCGCCCTACCAACGCAGTAAAGCTTCATGTTTTATGCATGTCAAAACGGTGAAAACATCGATATTTGCCGTTAACAGCGCATATTAACATATTTCAATCGTGCGTGAGTGGAGAATATCGGACAACAAACACACGCGCACCGTGTGTGCATCCTGATCGGTTGTTCTTCCGGCGCGTGCAGCCGCGACGATATCCCATTTCCACAATTAGCACACCTCAATCATCATAATCGCTCTCGGGTTGGTGATTTACCTTTGGCATGCAACCTCGTCCGTCTGGCTCGACCCGTGTCGAGCGGTCATAACCTCACACTGAGTCGTATCGTTTTCGCTCCGAAAAGAGCGAACACTGTTTGGCTTCTTGGCCATTTGTCCAACGCCGGTTTTGAGCAGTCTACGGCACGAAAGGTACAATAAAACAAGACTCGACTTAGCTTTCCAACATTCTACTGTTTTTTTTATGAAAATGTTTGTTTAAAACGGCTTTCCTAACCACCATTCAAGAAGTTGAACTGTAATGGCATTTGAAGTTTTGGTTTTCTTTATTTCGCTAGGAATTGATAACAATACAAAAAAACTTAGCCAGGAGGATGAAGCGAAAAGTGAAAATCGATTGTCAGTTGATGCTAATGAAGCAATGCTCCATTTCATCCGTATTGTATTGTACAAAACAATTCATTGTTTTCTAATGACTTTGTTCTGGTTAACACATGATCATCTAGTTACACAGTTATTGTAGTATATTTGGGATATGAGTTTCTCTCTGTATGCTTTTCTCTCTAACGTTTTGCTGTACTACTTTTACTAGAGTTTATGCTACAGGTTTTGTTGAGGCTTTTGTTGTGGAAAAAAACACAAAAACACGCAATTTTGAATCGGAACTAAAAACCAAGCTCATAACACTCTATTGCTCGTTGCTCTAAAACAACAACTAAGCTTGCTGTAATAGTTAAGGTTTAAGCGGTCTAAGCAACCTTTCAATACTTCTGTATTAGTAATTATGTGAAACTCTCGGTCATGGAAATATCGCGGTACGTTTATGATCATCAGATTTTTGTTTTGTTTAATATATTTTTTTTATCACATGACATTTTGCTTTATATTTCCTCGCTGGAGCTGCGTACTTTAGAGTTGGGCGGAGAAATGATTTGTCAAAATAAATCAAAACCTTATTCATCACATTGAACTTTGATTTTCTGTTTATGCATATTTTATTATCTTCCCATTTTTTTTTGCTATCAATTTTTCAAAATTTGTTTAAATGTGACATGATTAGCAAAATGAACTCGCAAGAATTTGATATTACTATTTTTTCTGCTTGTTAGTATTTGATATTATTTAGGTTCATAACTTATTCCACACACTAGATTTCCTTGTAAAAATAATTGCCTCAGATTTTAAACTGTTTGCTTTATGTTTCCGTTAAGAGCAATATTTGTAAAACTTATATAATTAATTGTTTAGGATATGAAAAGATATTTAGTTTCCCTCTCGATCACCCTTGATTTGCTCAAGTTTAATCAACAGCAATTATAATAATAACTTACTCTGAGAGCTAAACATGGGGTGATCGAGTATTCAATTCAGCGAGTTGGTAGATTTTTCCCTGCAATGATTGAAAAGCAAAATAAGAAACAGAAACAACTAGATTGCTAGTAACGAACAATTTTAAATGCAGAAAAATCGTTTTTAGCTCTTATCAAATGGCGTATTCCAGATTGAAAACAGAACCTTCTGTTTAGCTTATACTAATAAATATATTTTTCTCATCATTCAGAAATTTATTTTTGTCTTGCCTAACGAAAGATGAGTCATCATTCTACCTTAAATCATTTCGGTAAATATATACTATAGGAAAAATGTAGAAATTTTAACCTGCAAGTAACTATACGATAAAGGCTGAAACTGAGATTAAATTTGTAAAACAATACTGTCCTATGTAAATTGTCTAAAATTTCTACGTCTTTTGTAGCTTACCTGAAAAGTTTTAAATGCCTTGAGACTCGCAATAATCATAGGAAGCGAAATCATCCACTCACAATAAAATATACCACTATAGTATGGCATAAAGCTATATACCTCTTTTCTGTTTACCATTAAACTCTAATTCAATAAAAGATAAGCGTAGAATAATACTGCACCTTAAACAACCCGTTGCATTCATCTCATGCCTGTTACAACCTCTCAGCAGCCATCAAGCATCTGCCATCGATCCTTACTTGCCCATAGATCGGGAACAGCTTGCCCATCTAGCCGTGTTTAAAACTCGGGTCCCATCTTTAGCTCCCCAGCCAGACGATAGTATCCCGGCGTATCCTTCACCCTGCCACCGCTTGCATCCCGCAGATGGATTGCATTTTATGATGTGCGAACTTTCACAATCGCTTTGCCCTCAACCGACCAGCATAATGGTGGTATTGGTGTTGGCAAAAAACTTTGACTTTCACGAAAACTATCGCGTCTACTGCCCGGTACGTGCCACTGCTACCCTAGCAGTCTAGAACCCCATCCAGGAAGGGCTAGCTTTTGGAGCTAAAAATGCAAGCTCGTAAAATCACGCCAGTCGACACCGGTATGTCGACGGCCTTTTAATGGCATCGCGCGCTGACGATCATCCTGCTGTTGCTGCTGCTGCTGCTGCCGCGAACCGGGCTACGGCGGAATGTGCAGAAGAAGACCAACGCCACCACTACGGTGGTCGTTTATGGCTGTGTTTAATGGTGCACTTTTACCCTGGCGACGGTGATGATGGTTATTGGATTGAGCGTGTGTGAAAATGTTTCGGCTCGGCCTCACTTTGCCGGGCTGATGATTTTTCGATCAATTTGATTCATTTTTGATAGCGTGAAAGCCCACTTGAGCGAATGTTACTTCAAATTAGGTTGACGTTGGCTGTGCATAATTGTAGCAAGCATGGTTTACTGTTTCTCTTCTTTAAAATTTTTGTCATAAATGATTAAACTCTATATCTTGAAGCCATAATCAATATCCTAGTAAGACAAAACACAAAGATAAGGCATCATACCCTCTCATTTGCGTACCACCCTGCCGAACCTGAAAACCTCAAAATGCAAAGTAATCGTGCCACTTGCACAGGACTAGCCGCAAAAACGGCTTCACACTTGCATTCGACAGTTCGTGCGGCGACAATGCAAGACTACACAACACACAAAAAAGAGGAACAACTTTTCTTGTTCGCTGCTTTTGCGGCAACCTACAGCCAGCGACAAGCTACCCTGCAACTCGGTCAAACTTTCTCGCCAAACAAAGGGTCGAACAGCGACCTGGTTGGTGCCAACGGTGCCAGCACTAGGTAAAATAAATTTTATTCCAGATGCAGTTTATTGAGTGTTTTATGGGTGCCAAACTTTCGTGCTCCAGCACTTTTAGGCCCGTGCCAGATTAAGCAAGCTTCTTCTGCGGCTGCGAGTGGGTCTTGCATCTACACGCAGCCTGTTTTCTGCAGTGCAGCCGCAACAGCTACATTTTTTTGTTGTTTCCATTTGCAACAATAACGATGATCTCCTGGCACACTGAGTGCACTGGGTAAAGGCAGAATCCTCCTAATCCAAGGCACTACTGGCCAGAAGGATAACTGCTTCTCCTCCATACTCCGCTGGTTACTCCGCTCGCTTCGGGGGCACTCGGCTGAGCGGCTTATGAAAGCTTTCCTGGGTAGCCTGTTCGCCGCACGTGCTACACCAAACTAATGTTCACAGTCGTCTCCGAGCGGAAAACTTCATCATGTAGTGAAAAAGCCTGTCCCTGCCTGGTTTTTGCCTTTTTGTTTTGCTTTCCCTTCTTTTTACCAGTTTCGCATTTGCCCCACCAAAGACACTCTCCTGTTCGCGCTTGCTCGCACTGTGTGCTAAACTTTAGCAAAAGAAATACTGCTCGGTTCGGGGAATGAGCACAGCACCGAGGGCTGTGCTCTTTGTGAGTCGTAAAAACGATGTTCTCGGTAGCCCTATTACTGTCGTGCTGCCGCCAGAAACCGTGGCTGCCTGCTAATGGTGCAAGGTCGAACCGCCGGTGCCTGATTAGCATTCGTTAGTGCATCACGTTACTTGGATTTGGTTTTCGCGCAGTGCAACGTATCAGCGGCTATATCCTTACCCCACTTTGCACGGGCTGTGGTTTGCGATAGTTCGAAGTAGTGGTTGCGGTAGTGCTTGCAGATGGGGCAATGTCGAGAAACTGAGCCAAACTGTTGGCGGCATGATTGCAGTACGTAACATCAAACGAAAAATGGCAGCAGATTAAAACAGCACACTATGCATGTTAGTTTCTTTCGAATAAATTCTTGCTTCTTTCAATCAGTTAAAGAAAAGGTGTAGGATTTAACTATTTCAAGGAGAAAGTATCGATCTGGTGTAAAACACGTTAAATATCAAATAAGTACACAGCGTAAGCGTTATAGATATAAAATTATAGATTATTTTAAATTCACAACTTTACATATCAAGGCAAATACTTCTAGAAAGTAATACTGTAGCACTCATAAAAATCTGTTTTTTTTTGTTTTTCAAGCATGTCCTACTTTTTATCATCTTTAAGCAGGAAATGTTGAACTGTTAACTTCCTCCACAAGATAATTCACTATTATTGTCTCTAGCTCTTTCCACGTTATCCAGCATGATCGTTCTCTGATAATGTCATGTGATGATTATAGCTTTTTAGTTCATTATCGTTCTATTCATACTAAATATAAATATAAATATGATTAAAACCAAACAGCTGATGGCAAAATATGATGAACAGTTTCGAGACGTTCTTTAAAATAATCCAACTAGCAAAACATGCTCAATGTTGATGACATGCTAAAGAAGGTTTAATTTACAATTTTATTTCAAAAAGAAGTAGAATACTTTAGAAAGGAATACCATTGCCATTATTTCACAAAGAAGTAGGAAGTATGAACCCAACGTATTGTTGGCAAAGAT
This sequence comes from Anopheles epiroticus, assembly GCA_000349105.1. Classification (NCBI taxonomy): domain Eukaryota; kingdom Metazoa; phylum Arthropoda; class Insecta; order Diptera; family Culicidae; genus Anopheles; species Anopheles epiroticus. Next base: position 1,164,002 of record KB672175.1, on the reverse strand, counting down.
CAAATATTTTACTAAACATTATCCATCGGCTGAAGTGCGGGTATGCGAGTCGTAAAACGGAAATGGGAAACATGTGAAATCTTGAAAATGCTCAGATACATCGTGACTGGAAGCCATAAAATGTCTGTAGACACCCGAGGAAAATGTTTGACTTGTTCCAAAGGAGAACAAAATACATCACAAACTTTTTTTTTTTATTCGTCCAGGCCGTATTGCTTAAAACTAAGTGTAGAAACTTTATTTTTTAAAGTATGAATAAATAAAAAAAAATTTGGTAAAAATAGAAGATTTTAAAAAGAATCCATAACTATGTATCAATAACTATAAAAAACTATCAATAACTAACAACAAATAAGTAAGTGCATAAATCAATAAAAATAATTTATTTGGTCTAGAATCAATAACTCAATAATTGTTACAATAAGTGAAGAACAAGTTACAATAAGAAAAGAAGAAATCATACAAATCTCTCTTTCTTTTCTCCCTGCAATTAAGTAATTTTAGTTAGACAAATTTTAAAGTTTGTCGTATACTGGATGCAATCAGTTTTAGAATGTACATTTCAGTGCAATTTAATTTAATATCGCTGGATAATTGGTGTGACAAAAATTAAATTTAATTAATTTTGTTTAAATTAAAATTAAAATTTTATTTAATAATTTTATTAAATAAAAAGTTAAAAAAAAATAGTAAAATCAATTGTATTGTTCCCTTCATGTTATTAGACTTCGTATTGTTCGCAGGTGTTTTACTTTCTGTGTGTTAGTGCACATACAATAGAATAACGGAAAAAAGAAAAAGAACACAAATATGATACTATTTATTATACAAGTACAAGTACAAGTAAGCAAAAATATGCTTAAAACCTAGTTGCTCAGCAAACGCCTCTTTTTGTTTTCTAATCTCAATAAAACAACGAATGAATTATAAACAACACGTTCCCTCAGTGTAAACAAACTGTATTCAATTTTCTTATAACATTAAAACAAACACTCTCTACCACTCTATACCGCTCCATCAAGCCTGAATTTTGTTTTTATGCCGGCTTAACATGTTCAACAGAGAAAACATCATGTTGCAACCAGTGCCACAGCTGGAAGGTACATTGATTTTTAAACCCCTCGTACCCTTGGTTGACGCACGAAAAAAAAAACATATGCCTCTCCAACCCTTACCTACACCAACAACAGTCAGCCTGCTGTGGTGGCGACATTTACGCTGCACCAATCATCGAGCGCATTAGCATTCGGAGCTGTGGCGCGACCACGGTACCACGGTTTTATGTGCGTACAATCTGATACTGCCCCATAAAAACTGGCCCCACACAGTTTCAACTGGAGCATAATTAAACCGCCTCCTGCAACCGCCGACGGGTCCTCAAACGCACGAGAATGCAGCGTGTCGTTCGGTGAAGGACACAAACATTTCCAACGGAAAATGTCCGGAAATGGGCGAAACAAAGAAATGGAAATTCTTTTCCCGCCAGCACGGTAAGATAATGAAACCAATACCCCCCTTCGCAAACGAACCGACAGCGTCTTGAAGTAGTGCCTTTTCATGCAGCTCCAATGTCACCACCCGAAACCACCCCACCCCTTAGCAGCCCGCCAGCGTGCGAGTTGACAGCAAAAAGTGGCGCATAAAAAAGGGAGGCAAACATCATGCATTTTGCATTATTCCAATCCGATTCCCCACATTTGCTGCTCGCTGGCACAAAACCACTTCCTCACCCAAGGCGAACGCGTAAAAGCCGCCGTAAATAGCAGCCGGAAGAAATAAATCAAACACCACGCGTGTGGGCCAATTCTTGCGTACGTACGGACCGCCACCACCGGACCGAAACAATCGGGTTCTGTGGCGATGGCACAGAAGATGGATTTTATATTGCAATTTCGCTCCCCCAACCCGCTCCGTGGGAAGTAAGTGCTTTATGCACACACACACACACCGACATCCAGTCAGGAAAATAAAAACGACATACTAACTGCCGTTGTTCCGCAAACCGGAACCAACCAAGCTGTGTGTGTGTGTGTGGAAGTATTTTTTTTTTTGCTGTTCTTGTGTGGCTTCCAGCGACGAATTGTAAATAGGAGTTTTACGATTTGCATCCGGCCAAATGCCGTGCCGCGGTGGCAACGGCGGGTTTGTTGAGGTGTTTTCTTACCATCGGTGCAGACACACACACACACACACAAACACCATGGGGGAAATAAATCGAACGAAGCGGCACACCAACCTGTGAGTACGCGCTGGCGCAAGATGATGCAGCAGGTTTGCTTTTGCTGGGTGCGAAAGAAAATAGAACGCAAGCACCGGGACCGACGAAATGCTGCTCAAGCACTAGTCAGCACTGCAACATCCGTTACCGTGGATCGATGAAGCAAGTGCCGGAGAGTCATGATTTTGGACTTCATTTCGTGTTGGTTTCTTTCTTCTTTTTTTTGTCCAGTCTAAATCGACATAAAAACATCAAAACGGTACACCTGGAAGAATGAAAAAATCGAGACATTTTGTGGTTTTTCCACACTCCGCTTGCTTGGAGAATCAGTTGGAGAACGTCTTTTACATTTTGCCAACACATTGGAGGGTTTCTATTTAAGGTTAAAAAAGCATTGCAATTTAATGATGTTCATGATGCACCTGTTATAGTTTGAAAACAGTCTAGCTGACGAAAAATGTACACTTAGAGCTAGAAAAGGCATTGGCATTAGGTGATTTCAAGTTCAACGCCTTAAAACGGTTCAAATCAACTTTAAATTCTTCAACAATCAATCTCATATCACTAATGGAAGGAGTTCAATGACTCAAAAATTAATATTAAATTAGAGTATTGGGAAACTCAGAGATAATATATTATTTATATATTTCATGTAGCATCCGATGAAATTCAATTTAAAACAATACCTGTATTAAATCCCAACCGAAACCATAACGAAGCTTTTGTGAAATCAGTACGTAGGTAAGTTTGTATATTGTCTCGTAGAAATTAAAACCTTTTCTTAGAAAACCAATCATCAATAAGCCTCAAAAAAAACAAAACATCGGTTTTTATGTTTTATCTATTATGGCTATCCCTTATGATAGGTAACTATGTTTACACAAATCTAATGATTTTGGTTTACAACCTCCAAATTTTTCATATGAATAAAATAAATGAAGAGATAATACGCTCGATTTTCTAGTCAACGTTTTCTTTGAACATAATATGAAACCGTAGGAAGCAACGCACATGTCCAAAATAATGCTAAACATGCTCTTTTCAACAAGTAGAGACAGATTAAGAACACAGGCTATTTAAATATGACAATATTAAGAAACCTAACCAAAGAATCAGCAAATTTATGTCACCAATGCTTGAGTTGTTAACTAGGGAACAATATTTATAACAAAGTGACAACAAATGAAAAACAAAAGATTTAAAAAAAAGTGTCGTAGTGTACGCTTAACTGCCTAACTGCAAATGAGGAGCAGTCCAAATAAGATTCGAAGTAACGTCTAGCCCTACGTAAATACAATGTTATTGCTGGAAAAACAAACAGAAGCTCGAATGACTTGAATTACTGCACTCATGTTGCACCTATTTTGCGAATTTTGTTCTGACATGGTGCGGTGTAGTATGTGCGGTGATCATAAACTCAACTCGTGTTGTTTGCTTTCCGTTAAGAACTGTAAACACAGTTTTTTAAGGTTTTCGGTTTTTTCGAGGCCAAGGTAATTATGAAACGTCCGAGCTTTACTTTGTGTAGCGTCATGCTTTGCCATTGTTTATAGGAAACTTCTTATTCGTACAAGCCGTTTCACAATCAGCACAACTGCAATCGAAATTGAAAACTGACAGTCTTTCAGTGCTGTTAGTTGGCTGTCAGAAACTGTCAAAATCGTTTTCATCTAGCAAGGACGACAGTTGGACGGAGAAATTCTGATGTTTGCTGAAAGCTTATATAAATGTTTTCAAGCCTTGTTAAAAAATCTAGAATATGTGTAGCTTTTTTATCCTCATTTGATTTTTATGGTTTTGATTCCAGCCAAATTTCATCGCGTCCAGATTGCGCGAAACGGCAACAACCAAAACTAATGTCAAAACGAGTTTCTCATTTGCAAATGCACGGCGATTGCGCTCAGTGTGCCTCTCAGGCTTTATGAGAGGAAAATGGAGACTAAATAATTATAGTTCTAGCGAAACATGGTCCAAACGAAAGCTACTTCAAACCACAGAGGTGGTTACTTTGATCTAGAACAAATTTAAAGTAATGCAATAAAAGTAAATAAAAATAAGAAATTATAAAAATCACATAGGAACGCAGTTGTACATCATACAAAGATGAACAAATAATCTTGACAATCAGGGAATCTATTTGCTCATTAAAAAGTAATGTAGACCTTCTGTAATTATTTATCTAAATCACTCGATCAACCATTCCATATCGTGTTCGATGTAATCAACGACGATTGATTCCCGAATGTGAGTTCCTGGATCTGTTGAGTCACATCCGCAAACAAAAGCCATTTGAAAATCCTTAAATAATTCACCACTAGAGCCGCATTTTCTATGTATTACCACAAGCTCTAATGCCAAGCAGGCAGTGTCCGGCAAACAGTTGGACAATTATTTCATTACCCCATTTCGTACCTCAGCCAAACGCGGGCCAATCAGTTATAGGGCAAACAGTCGGCCGCCCGCGCGTGGTACCGTGTCGCACAAATGCACCGCTGCGTCGGCAAATGGAGACAAATTGACATTTCAGTAAATCATGATTAAAATTATCGCTCAATTTGCTTCAATTACGCAAACGCTCGCACACAAAATCATTTGCACTGCTCTTGCCCCTGCCGGTCCATTCGTTAGTTTCACGGGATATTTCTCAATTGCACACGGGGGCGGAAAGAGTGAAGAAGCAAAAACACCTCGATGCACCCACACACACACACACACACATGCACAACCAATCGTTCGTTTGTTTCCTTGATTCGCTTGCGCGTTCCAGTTTTTCCTTCACCATTCTCGAGAAATTCGGTTTTGCCGGTTCCTGGCGGATCGGCAAAAGACAGGCGGATGGCGGCAGAGACGTAAAACGTCGCACGATAACGGTCGCAATTCATACCGAACTGTAGGATCAGCCTTTTTTATGCGGTTCTTTCCGCCGGGTTTCCTTTTTTTTGCGATGATGGTGACATCGCCGGACAATCCACACGCCAAACAAGCGCAACTGCAATCCACAGTCGGGGCCGACACACACTCACTCTACTCAGGCGAAACACGCGCGACTGTCGATAATCTCAATCGCGTCCTTTTGAACGCTTGCCACTGGCATTTCTGGAAGCAGCTAGGTACCGGTGGAAGGCAACTTGCTGGTACTGGGTCGGTGAGTTTTTTAATGATCCACTGCAACGACTGCAAACGATGTTAAATCGAATGAACGGATACGGTGTGGCTGGTTGATACGGAGTGCTGGAAATTCCGCGTCCGATTCCCGGGACGCTTTCACGCTTGCTGTACGATGCCCGAGCGCACACGATTCGGCTCGCCACATTTGTAATGATGATAAATTCGATCCTGATCCTGCAATCATTAATAACCGTAATCGTTCCATTTCTTTACACTTTTCGAATGAACGAATGAGCAAAAGGAACGATACTGTGGCATTTGCAACAGCCTTTGCCGGGAGTCGAATTGTTCTGTTGCTTCTAGTAAGCCCTTCGCAGTGCGAGCAACTGAAATAGAGACGGAAAAAAACGCATCGAAGAGCTAATTCATTTGTGTAGAGCTTGATTACCTTAATGTATTTTTTTTCGTTAGTTTAAGGATTTATTCCCTTTTATGTATTTTTTTTCAGATATGTTATCCTTGCTGGAAATAGTGAAAAAGTTATTATTCGACACAAGAACTTTTATATTATCAGCTGTACATTTGAGAGAAGAAGGCTTCGAAAAATGTGTACAAAAATCATGAAATCAACTCATACAATATTTCAACTTTTGCAAGAATGTTTTGTTGGGAAAGTATCATCACAAGACTCATATGTGTCCATTCCTTGAATCATAAAATCGGATCTGGTAATGACATATCCGCTGAATGCTTTTCATTCAAGGACCGTTCCGCTGTCGTGCCACGAGTCTGCCTCTAAATCATGCTGTGCCAATATCGTTGCACTAATGTGCACGAACCACATGCTGATGTGTGGTGTGCGATGCTAATGCTTTTAAGGAAGCTTCTTTGTCCCTCTACTGCATCGTACTGTATAAAGCACATTCATCATATTTTAATCCTTATTTATGGCCATCACGTCGGTAGATACAGTGTGGCGCTCTGTGTCTTTTCTCATACGATGTTTTCTATGATTATGAATATTTCACTGCATATTTTACTGTTCAACGCACCCGTATTGGCATATTTTTGTTCCAATAAAAAAGGCTCAATAAAATTCGGAACAGGAAGGCAATGAAATTTGGTTTCCTCTCTCGAAAAACAAGGCTCTAAAGCTATTGCAAAGAAATTTCCTCCAGTCGCTGAACACAAAAGACATATTTTCTGGATTAAATAAGCCATGTGCAATGTTCACAACGTACCTGAACTACAACGCAACGGAAAAAGCACAGTACAACGATGTCGTCTTGACAACGTTAGCGAACATGGAGATTGAATTGTAACGGTTGAAATGTCTATCGGAACCAGTCACGACGTTCAATTTCTTCTTTATACAATTTTCTAAATTTGATTTTTCATTACTCGTAAATGTGCGCCACATGAGAAAAGCTACGCTCAACTCACTTCAAACCCTCAATACGTTTGTAGGTTATCTTACCCAGTTAGATAGATGTGTTGTTCATATTCAATCTAAATTCAAACCTAGCAAAAAACCTTCATTACAATAAAAAAGGAAACAACACATCCCTGGTAATGAAGTTTACATTCAGTCAACTTACACATCCAAAGAATCTACAACTATGCAGTTTTTGGGAAACACATGGAAAAGCACTTTTTCTCCATTCATAAGCGAATTACAGAAACATTTGGAGCAACACTGCTGATACTCACGCAGTTTATGTAGAACAAATGTCGGACGAATGCTATCGAACAGGTATTTGTTATAAGATTAAGAATTTGTTGAACAGGCTACATTTATTCGGATATATTGAATCAGATTAACGATCTAGCTAACTGTGAAATGAAGACATTATGAAATTGTAAAATAACAATGATGCTTAGGCATTTTAAAACTCCTCATTATTTTATAAACTGTTTTATTCCTACGCTTCCGTTTAAGTTTTATTCCTAGGCAAACAACACCATTCTGATCTATCCTTTTAAGAATATTCCAAAAATCAAGACTCAAACGTCACAGTACAGATATTCGACACTCTCCAGATATTTTCGCACATCCGAGGCAGCAGCCTTTGGTCCATCCACCAAGAATGATTCCAGTGGTACATGTTCCATTTCCGTGAACATAGCCAACATCGCAGTAAAGTCCAGAATCTCGATCAGATGTTTAGCACCTGCAGATGTCATGTAAAAGGGAAATTAATCCTAAATCCATCTTAATTTAAAAAAATTCCCCATCTTAACCATACCTTCGCCAAGATTCGGATTCCACTTGTAGAAGAACCGATCCGTACACTTCAGCCGCTTAAACTCCAGACAGGTCGATTGTGAGACAAGCCGGGGCATATTGGCCCCCGGGTATGCTCGACGGTCCAGCCACGAAAACAGTACATCAATATCTCCCGGATGTTCGTACTGCGTAGCCAGGAACTTTACCATCTACGTAAAACCAAAAGTAAAAAATGATACAATTAGCTCATATAAAGGGCATTGTTTCTCTAAACCCTTATGCGTCCTCACCTCAGGACTAAACATGTCTCGCAAATCATCGAACGTGTTGTAACACTTGCTCTCATCGCCGGCGATCTGTTCGATAAAGTGTTTGTAGTTCACCAACGGGCACAGTCCAGAGTCACGATTGCGGGCCAGATCGATGCAGGGCAGGCAGCTGCCTCGCGTTCCATCCAAAGTGTAGAAGTTGTGTACAATCTGCAAAGGGAAGCCAAATTCGTCGTGAAATTCCTCTTCCATCAATGTTCCCAACCATCGCTTACCGAGTCAACTAATCGATCTGTTTCGATGGGCGTCTCTAGCGCTCCCGCCAGCGTTGCGGTACAATCGAACGACTGATGGTTGCGGAAGTACTCGTTCAAGGGGCGCCACTGTGTCTTTCCCTGGTACTTGTACGCTACCTGCTCCGTGATCCAAAGGTGCGGGAACCTTCCGGGTCCGTTCTTGTACACCTGCGAGATGGCACTCTCCTCGTACGGATTGTACTCGCAATCGAATCCTGCCAGATTGTACAGCTCATCTCCAAACAGCAGCGGCAACAACTGATCGTAGATGATCTTCTGATACACCCCAATCGTTAGCGCACGGCACCGCTCCTCAACCGAGCGCTTCGACTGCGAACAGGAGCGAACCCGATCCACACAATAATTATGCAGCTGAGCAAACAAACCGATGATGGCGGAAAACTGTACAGCGATCGGTGCCGACTGTACGATCGGTTCCGTCGCGCCACAGTGGAACAGGGGCAGCTTTCCATGCTCGTCATAGTGCGGTTCCTCACCGTACATGCTCGACAGATCGAGATAGCTGCTTTCCATGTTGCGCTCCGCCGTGTGCTTCAGCTCGCACCGATCGTTTGCCTTTTCTTGCGGGCTAAAGTTCAGACAGCGCACACCACACCCACCATAGTGCGGATCGTTCGGGGACACGCGCAGCGGATTCACTAGCGCCGACACGAAAGCGCTTCGATCCTGTCCGTCCGCCCGGCAGCCGCGGAAACCTTGCGTGGGACAGTGGGCCCGTTTGTTCGCCCGTCCTATCATGTCCGATGTGATCGCTTCCATCCAGAACACCATGAACATGTTGAGCGAAGAGGACGTTTGCGTGCCTTGCTGGTCCAGAAATTCGGCCAGCTCAGCGATGAGCTTCCGGTTCTGGGGCAACGGTGCGCCCGATTTACTGCGGGCCGGTTTCGACACCACATCACTAAAGCAGGGAGCGATCGGATGCTTCAGCGGCCTTCCACGCTTTCCCCAGCTCGGATGTTCCAGGTTGTTACAGCTTCCGTCGTAGCTCCGGTAGCTGAAATAAAATCCTTCCGTTATAACGTGACTAGCGCTCCATGGTGCCATAACTCACGGGTTGCTTGAATCACACGCGATCATTTCCTCGCCATTGCAGCACGATAGCGTCCTATTGACGTTGCATTTCCCATCCAAAAGATTTTGCAGCTCACACTTGTCCAGCTTTTTGGCCAGTGTTTTCAAAAACTTGTCCGTCGTGAGCGTACGCCGCACTTCCAGATCTTCGCCACCTTTAATGGCTTTCGTCTGGAAGAGGCCAAAATCGAACTCGCCACTGCCGATGCGATAGTTGCCGTTTTGGGCCTTCTCGTCATTGCTCAGCAGCTCGGCGATCGCTTTGATGAAGGCTTCCTTTTCGTACTCAAAGAATTGTTCTTCCTTCGGGCAGCTGGGAAAACCCAGTGTGAACAAACAGAAAGAAGAACGGTAAGTATCTGGTGCTGATGAATGGTACTAGTGAAGAATGGTGTTTTACCTTTGATCGCCGTAGCACTTTGGCTGGTAACCGCATTGCCTGTCATACCCTTCGTAATATTGTGCAACATTAGAAAAGTAGTACTTATCTGGAATGTAGTAAAAAACCGAAAGATTGAAGGTTGCTGGTAAACCAATGGCTCTATCGAATCGAATCGAATAGATAGTTCAAATATCGTAAACTACGAAAAAAAAACTTAAAATATAAGCATTTTTGTGGTATTTTGTGAAGGTGTGTATGAGCCTCACAAATTAATAGCCCTTTACTGTTCACTTATTAATAAATTATGTATTTTAATAAATTCAAGCACGTATGAAGCTCAATATTATAATATGTGTTAAAAACTGTGAATGACTGACTTTAAGCAGCAAAATATATACCTAAACACATGATTTGTTTCAAACCATTGAATGTATCAAATTTAATTGGACACTGTCTGCTGATACTCAAGGAAAATCACGAGTGATTTAATAAACATGTTCAACTGTTAAGCCAACTTAGCATATGCTTACTTGACTCATCCACCATTGCCAGTCTAGCCCCTGATGTGCATGATTTTCACGACTATTATAAGGTAACAGTTCAAAAGCGTTTCGAATTAAACATAGCAGTAGTAGGAGTATTACCCAAGAGTCAATTAGTCCACAAAAGCGAAGGATAAAAACAGTCCCATTTCAAGAAAATTGACGTTTTAATGTAGATACATTTCTAAATCATGCTACAAAATTATTTAAGTAAGAAAAATACAACGACAACGTCAGGTCTGGTAAGAATCTCGCGATTTTAGCATCTGACAAAGACAAAGTACATAAACAGTTAAACTACTCATCCGATAAACGTCGCCAGATTAGATTCTAGCTACGCCTCCGACAGTCCCTTTTGCTTTCGTTGTCTGTAATTTTACGTACTAGCAACCGTGTTCGCTTAATTTTTTTGATACTGTTGCACTCTCTACCTCATTCAAGTTGACCACCCTTGTACTGTTCAGAAAGTTATGCTTAACCCGCCGAGCTATGTCACGTAGAACGACGTGTGTCCACCGCACTTGACCCAGCACGCATTGCCCTTACAAACCCGTGCGCTTGTTTATAAACTTTGGCGGGTTGCATAACGCCGCAAGCAGCAAACACGACCGACCATGTCTCGCTGTCTGGCATAACATAGTATTTTGGTAGCAAGGGCACCGGAACAACTCATCCAGGGGTCTGATATTTTCCTGGTAGAAAAATTCACTGCTTTCCATTTGTTTACACTTCCCAGCTTAAAGTAATGTGGCAATAATACACAATAAACATAATACCCGTACCGAAGGGGTTTGCGGAAACAGCTTCTATGCACAGCACAAAGCAGCACCCTGTCACAAGTACTGCAAAACTGCTTGAGAACTGCTTCATCGTTTATAAACTGTTGCCTCACTATAGCTTACTTCACCAAATTCTCTCACACTTTCAACACCAGCACACCTCTACCGTGTCACCCGTACGGTCACGCCGATCTGAATGGCGCGTTCTTCAGCTAGGTGCTTTTATAAATTGGCCCTAGTTTTGCTGGACGATTGTTTCCCATTGCTGATGGTCAGTTGTTTACTATGTGGCGCGTTGTGTCTTGCCGCGCTGTCTCAAACAAAGCAAACAGGTGCCATCCCGGGTGAGTCATTTTGTTTTCTTTCCCGAAGAAAAAGTAGAATGATTTATATAAGCCTTTAACTTCATACACATTGTAACAAACAAAGCATTTCGATAGTTTTGAAGTGCTGCAGTTTACCACTAGAAATAAAGTTTTTTTTTTCCTTGTGAGTTTTAAAACTATATTTCCAGTTGTACTTTAGTTTTAAATACTCATTCCATTTCCAAGCTACAGATTAGCGAAATGATAATGCAGAGCTTTCATGTAGCTGCGCACGTCACACGATGGAACGGTCGGGCTGCCCACGAAAAACGGATGCAACGGTACCTCGTCCAGCTCGGTAAACAAGGCCAACAGCACGGTAAAGTCCATCGCATGGATAAGTTGTCGGGCACCTGTAAAAGGTTTTAAATCATCTTTAGACTTGCTTCTAAACCCCTTCAAATGGTAGCATTACCCTCGCCAAGGTGTGGATTCCAGGTGTAGAAGAACCGATCCGTACACTTTAGACGCTTCATCTCTAGGCACGTGAACTGAGACACCATCCGCGGCAAGCTCGCCCCAGGATCAAACCTCTGGTCCATGTTCGCAAACAGTACATCAATATCTTCCGGATGTTAGTACCGGTGGGAGAAAAAAGCAATCACCTAAAGAAAATCAAAATAAAACATTAATTAGCAACGTCGTCGAACTCTCGTTTCGCTTTCACCTACATCAGGTTCAAAGATGTCGCTAAGTTCCTCGAACGTGCTGTAACACTTGCTTTCCTCTCCGAACAGCCGCTCCAGATGGTGTTTGTAGGTTACCAATGGGCACAGCCCAGCATCGCGGTTACGTGCCAAATCGATGCATGGCAGACACGTGCCACGTACTCCATCAACTGCAACGAACTTGTCCACGCTCTAAGCCAACAGACACCGGCGTAAATACTTCTCTTCACTGCAAACCATACCATGCTCCAGCTACTTACCGCACTGGAAAGATTGCCAATGTGGATCGGCGTGTCCAACGATCCCGCAAGGGCGCTCAAACAGTCGAACGATTCAAAATTGTGGAAGAAATCGTTAAACGGTCGCCACTGCGGCTCACCATGCAGCGGTTTGTACAGCATCGTTTCACCAATCCACACATGCTGATACCGTCCCAGGCCATGCTTGTACACCTGCGAAACGGCACTCTCCTCGTGCGGATCGTACTCGCAGCTCAGGTTGCACTCGTTGTAAAACTGTTCCCCGAACAGCACACGCAGCAGCTGCTCGTACAAAATCTTCTGGTAAACGCCTATCGTAAAGGCACGGCAGCGTTCCGCCACCGGCCCACGGTCAGCCGGTGCCCGGTCCACGCAGTAGCCACTGCGAAAAATTGTACCGACATCGGTCTCGCATTCACGATAAACTCAGGCGCCCCACACTGTTCCAGCAGAAGACGACCGTCCCTGTCGTAGGTCGCCCGCTCCGTGTACAGGTGCGACAGGTCCAGGTAGCTACTCTGCATGTTCCAATCTGCCACGTGTTTCAGCTCGCACCGATCGTTTGCGCTTTCCTGCGGGCTGAAGTTAAGACAACGCACACCGAGACATCCATAGTGCGGATCATCCGGCTCGACCAGCAACGGGTTGGAGAGAGGCGTAGAGAACGGACTACGATCCTGCCCGTCCGCCCGGCAGCCCCGGAAACCGTCCGTAGCTCGTTTCGTCCGTTTGTTACTTCTTCCAATCATGTCTAGGTTGAAAAATTCGCTCAAAAACACCGAGCACATGTTGAGCTCGGCCGTGTAGCTGATCTCCCGCTCCCGCAGCATCTCCGCCAGCTCGGCAATGAACTTCCGGTTCTGGGGCAACGGTGCGCCCGATTTACTGCGGGCCGGTTCTGCTACGAGATCACTGAAGCACGGAGCGATCGGATGCTTCAGCGGCCTTCCACGCATTCTCCAGCTCGGATGTTCCAGGTTGTTGCAGCTTCCGTCGTAGCTCCGGTAGCTAAACAGGAGGAAATAAATCAGCAAAGCGTTACAATTCACACGTATAACCCACTCTTTACCTTTACACTTACGGATAGTGAGGATCACAGCACGGTTCTTCGATGGCGTTGCAGCAGGAAAGCGTTACATTCGGGTAACACTTTCCATCGAGTAGATTCCGTATCTCACAAGCGCTGCACTGGTTGGCCAGTGCCTGCAGCACCTTCTTCGTGGTAAGCGTATCTCTCACGCCAAAAAAAACCTTACATCAAAATCTGTGCTATCCATTAGAAAGCGGGGATCGTTTGCAGTTGCTTGATTGTTCAGCAGCTCCAGTATTGCCCTCTTGCGCGCCTTTCCCTCCAATCGTTCAAGCTCGTGCAGCGGTGGGCAGCTGGAACGAAACATGTTGGCAAATGGGCCTATCAATACTTAGTTTCTTTGCAAATTCTGAACGTTCCATCACCTGTTTTCGCTGCAACACTTGGGTTGATAGCCACACTGTCTGTCGTACGGTTCATATGTCACGGGTTGATCGTCCAGATGGTAAGCGACTGTAGATAAAATGCATTTCGGTTAAAAAATACTGTTCACGTCCATAAACTTACCCAAGGCTCACCAAATTCTGCGTTTAATATTTGTAACAACTGGGCCAGTGCACACAGAACAAACGATAGCGTAAAGCTCATACATCGTTGCAAAAAGAAACGATCCACCATGCTTCCGTTGGTTTTGAGGCAGCAACTGAGCGTGAACCCAACGGATAGTGGTATTTATAAGAAACAGGCACGAGAATCCACATTCCTGTCTTATGCGCTTAATCGTTGTAAGTGAATATTGTATTTTGGACAGGGTAAAGAGCTTAACATCTGCCGTATCACAAGCTTAAACGGTACTACTTAGGCAACTGCAGCACCTGTCCATTGTTTTACCTCTAAAATGTTTTACTAATCGTGAAATAACGTTCTATTCTAACACAATATTTTGTTAGAAAACAAAAAACAAAACTTTTTATAAGAAGCCTAATAAAAGGATACGAAAGCACACAAACGTCATGATGACACATTTTAAACACGAAAGATAATACAAAGGATGTAGAAACACTTGCTTTTCCGCATCACTTTTATCTCACATGGGAGAAGAAGCGCCTGTTCACCCTTCAAGATATTGTTGAATATTTATGCAGCTTACAAAGAACTCAATGCTCGCTTTTTTCTTTTTAATAACATTAGCAGTGTCTTTGTCTTACACCACGCATCTCCATTGTCGTAAACGATTGTGTGAGGTGCAGCAAGGGCTGTTTAAGCCCAGCTGCATTAACGCATATATGTGCTGTTACATGTGGTCCCAAAAACAAAGAGAGTAATGTTGATTAGTAACGAAAGCAAGATAATGAAATACTGAACCTTCCAACATTCAATGCGTGTACTTTTAAGCTTACTGCAGCAAAAAAAAAACCCCTTCAAACCCCTTTTTGCTCAAACAACAACAGTGTCACACTTGCGAAAGATAGTTATTATCAGAGAAAAGTTCGTGATGCTTCCCATCCATCTATCAGGTTACAGGGTCTGACGTTCTTCGCAAAAAAAACGAACGGAAACTTTACCCAAGATTTGCTCCCATAAGAATGTGCCCGCCAGCGCTCTGTGCAAGTGTGCTTTGTTGTGTGGGTGTGTATGTGTGTGTGTGTGTGTGTGCGGGTGCACGCAAAACTTTTGCCATAAATACAACCACTTGGTAATATTTATTGTTCACCGGGCGGGTGTTGTGCTGGGGGGGGTGGCAGTATTTGCGCGAAACGTTTTCTTCTTGGAATCAGGAACAAATCTTCCATTCTTGCTTGGAAGCGCTCGCCGGATGCTTGGCTGCAAGGGGACAGTCCGTCGCTTTCGAAATGTAGCGAAAGTTTTGCTATGCATTTTCTTAAAACATTCACTGATGTTCATTCCTGCTTTATATGAGATTATCGGGACACGATAAACACGATTCTGCCAGAAGTTTTTTTTTTGTGTTTTTGAAACAATCCTTATTTACACCGTTACAAGATACCGCCGAGAAACAATATTAAAAGTGTGACTAACGTTACTGCATCAGAAAAAAAACGATTGCGCGTCTGTGCAAATTTGCACCTTTAGGCTAGTTTAAAAAAAATCAAATGTCTATTTTAAATAGTACTGTATAAGGGTTGTTATCATTTGACGATTGTTAAATCATGGATTTAGGCTAATGATAATTGTTTTTTTAGACGATTTTTATGTAATTGAGCCAAAAACGATCTCTTTTCCATGTGACAAGAACCACACCGCCTTCAATCGGTGTCTCATTTAAGAACGTAATCCATGTTACAGTTTTGCTGTATGATTCTGCTATTCAACCACTGAATGGCACAATTACAGTAGCTGTCTTAGCCGGAAAACAATTGATATATGACGATCGCTTAGTTGCAAACCGTAAATTACTTGTGTTTTTTTTTCATATAAAATTACATCTATTCAACACCGTTTCTCTTGAACCGTAACAAACTTCTTTACTGTCCTGTTCTGTTTACAGTTCTCTTGTGATTTCGACCTGATGTGATCGACCTCATTCTACTAAAGAGACATCGTCTATTTCGACTAAATGTAACATTTTAAACCTTCTTCTACCAAATTCAATTATGTTCCATTGCTTCAATGGAACAACCGAACCTAGGTTAAGATAAAAACACAAATTTGATTTTTGTACCTACATATTAATGTCCACGTGAAGAAGGATTCTTTCTTTTATTTTTATTGAACGCGTTCATGCACATTCAACCACACCAAATAGTAAAACTAGCATTAAGTATTTTGGACGATTTTCTGCAAAAGTAAAGCACGATTGCAGAACTTACGATATTGATTAGAACGATCTTCGGTGAACGATTTGGGTGATTTCAGTGAGCGTGAATAACCCAAATCAAGCATCATTATGAACGTGAACGTGAATCGGTTCTTTCGTTCATTTTGGAACAGAAACCTCTTTAGAGTATTTGCACTGTATTTCGCACATCATTATGTTTTATTTCTGTAGAGGTCACAACGTCACAATTATATTTATGGCAAGGTTTAATAATATGTGCAAATATGTTTTATTTTTAGAAATTCATAAATTTGAATGCTTAAATTTAATCATTTTTGCAATCCCGGAACCGAATGAACCAAATTATTCTTATCTTCTCCAAACTGATGCAAATCTTCTGTAGAATATACTTCAAGTCAATCAGATTGAGCGTTATTCAAAAACAAAAATGATTCTTGTGCATTGTCTAAAATTAATAAAACAAATATAAAACCGCTGTATTCAAACAATTGCTTCAGCACAGTTTGTGTACTTCAAAGTAGTGTCAATTGCACCGCAGTACTAGCGCACACAAAGTTCGGGCAAAGTTAAAGTCAGGTTCAATCAGTTTTCAAACGTTCCTCCCTCATCCCGCTGGCATGGAATCCTTCATCCAACAAACACTCAATCTCAACCACTAACGACATTCATGAGCGAACAATACTTCCTCCTGACAACGACATCCTCCCCGGGGAGAGGGCACGCCGTAAATTAAATGTGTGCATTTCGACCACCTTCCGCCCGACATGTACACACCTCACACTAGCACTTGAACTTCTCCGCTCAAGATGATGAATTTCCGAGGCAGCATTCAAACTCTTACCCACACACACCCTCTAGCCTACCTACCCACTCGCTCAAAAACACAAACAACGCACCCGCAATTTATTGAATCCCACCGGTACACACATCCTTCACCGGACCCGGTATCGATCCCGGGCACAAGCGAAGGAATGCCATTGTTCGACGTACGGGGGGAATGGAATTTATCGTCCACCTCGCAGCACGCCATAATTGCTACCCTTTGCGCATTATCTCGCCCGGTGCGCTCACGCAACGATTACGAGCCCGCAAATCAAAGCCACCGATCGGGTGGGTGACATCTTTGGTTCTTTCAACACGACCGAAATCAACCAAACGCCACCCTCGATAATTGCATTCCTGTCATTCCACCCGGCCCTCGGGACCCGGTGCCGGGTGTGTATCGTGGTAGTGCGATTTCAAAATTATACCGTCCCAAAGCCTGTGCGAAAGTGAATGTTACAGCAGCCCTTGTGAAAAGGGGTTACACCTCCCGCCGGGGCCACGTGCGTCGAAATTTGCATCTTCACACGGGAAAGCGGAAGGGAACCGGATGTCCCTGCCATTCGACGCCATGACGTACGTCCCAGGTCCCGATGTGTAAAGAGTTTCAGTAATTACACAACCCTCGGAGTACGTCCATCTATCGTCCCGAGCGGGTATTGTTGGGCTGTGCGTTTGTGGTGGGCTGCACCACGCCAGCCATCCTATCCGCCCGACCAGTGCGAACAGCCTCTTGCACAATGGAGCGCCGTGCGTTTCATGTTTGGTGCTTCCGGATGCGTCCGATGACTCCCGAACGGTGCGAAGAAGTTGGCAGGACGATTGTAACAATTCATTTGTGGCTGCATCCATCCAAATGCCTGCGAGACTATGAAACTGTGTGTGTGTGTGTGCATAGTCACTGGTGATTATACGAAATTATGTGTCGCCCACCGGGGGCTGTGCCAGCCGGAGGGCCGGGGAACATAAATCTACCATTTTGCAAACATTCAAACCGCCCGATCCCGCTTGGGTGAAGCTGTACCACACAGCTCTGCCCCATAATTCTACCGACAACAACATCATCATCATTAACATCATCATCATCATCATCACCGCCATCATCGCTATGCTTCGCTATCTATCGTGGCTGTGCGTCTGCAGCTTGACAACTGGGTGTGCATCTTTCATTCCGTGTGCCGACCGACTATTCAACGCGCCAACTTGTCATCTCGCCGCCGGCCGCCCTGCAGCCGCCCGTCCGCATCCGCAATCGCTCTCGGGCGCCTCACCCAGCTTGACGACATTTTATGAATATGTAGTGCGAGTTTAACATTCATTAACATATTTGTAAAACTCGATTGATGCAAGCTGCAGCCCGGGGAGCACACGCCGGGTACGGTTCTGTAGCACCGCTCTGTGCAGTACGACTGTTCACCGTCTCCGTGCTACGCGCCATGCAGCCGCAGTCGGGCTGATTGAAGCTGCTACTGCTGCTACTCCCTCTGCTGTGCGAAACCACACAATTGGTACGAATTTTCGGCGTCCCAGTAAATAATCCGGATTGCAGTGTGCAATTGCGGTGCATTTGTTTGCCGTCTATGTACCGGCGTCGGGGTGCCTTCGGGACACGGCAACGCATGAAATAAGGTACTTTAATATCGGATAGAGAGGAAATGTTGATTAAAGGTGAAGATTAGAAATGGGCGCTTGAACCAAAATGAAATGAAAAATATTTGGTTTTTCCTCTTGGCTAGCTATATGAAATACATTTCACTTGCTTCTCACATAAGTACATTTTTTGACAAAAAATATGAGTAAGTTATACCACTCTTAAACAAGTTACAATTAACAGGTTCAAATCATATTCTTTCCTCATGGATGTAATTAACTTTAAACCTTGCCGATTTGAGAAAAAAACATTTGATGTGAAAAAAAGATTCTTGAATACTAAAATTTGTATCACATCTTCCACTACCTTCTTGAAATAATTAAAAAGTTTTTCAATTTTTCACAGCTTACTCTGAATGCTACCCATTTTACGCATACTAAACTTATTAATAGAGCGTCCACTCTCAACCCAGTCCTTCCGTGTGAAGACTGGTGCTGCGGTCACCTCCACCACCGTATCGCCCTTATTTATGAAATATTTATGCGTTTTTTACACAAATATGTATATTAATAAGTCTTATTAAACTTTACATTACGACAGATCTTAAAGTTGCTATCTCTAAGGTAAAATAATGAAAAACTCATTAAACGTTCCACTTTACCTCCAGTTTTCCTTCACCCATTTTTCCGCCTGTCCAAGGCCAAGCGCTTCATTTACAACCGTTAACCTGCAGTAGTTACGCACCGTTAAATACATCTCACCAATCAGGGCACTCCCTTTCGGACCATTTCTTACCGGTTCAAATGACCGCATCTTGACGTAAATTAATCCATAATAACAAATCGCATCGACGGGTAAGTACCACGATTCGGAACAATCCTCCCATAGAGTCTCACCTTCACCGGGCCAGTCCTTCCCGTACAGCATGGCGTGGCATTTTCTTTCACCATTCGGAAGTAATCTGAAAGTCACACAAAATTTTATGAAAATCATCAATGGCTGCCACCTCCGACCAGCGGGCGCAGAACCGTTTCGACCATCCCCGTTACGGCTCATCCCATTAAAACGCCCAGGAAAACGGCGAAGCAAACATTACAAAGCGGGCAAAAAAAAATTCGTTCTTCGGTGCGAGGTGCTAATCTTGAATGAAATATTAATGAGATAGTTTCGGGGCAGAAGCAAGTGCTCGGGAATGGTGAAACCGTTCCCATCCTCGGGTACGCTCGGGCCCAGTAATCAGCATCAGCATTGTCTACCAGTCCCTTCCACGGCAGTATCATTTCGTCTTCGCTTGTCCTTGCGCAATGCTTTCTTTTATGATTCTTTTATGGGGAGGATTTCGTCCTACTCCGTGCTGGAGGAAGCGAAATTAGAATCCAGTCAAATAGCTCCGAACGTTTGCCTGATGAACGGAGATGGGATGCTTACCTGCTCTCCTGTGAAAAAAAAAAACAAAGCTATTTGTAATAAGCAATCGTAAATTTGTTTCTATTAAATCTTTGTTAAGATAATCGATTGAAATATTTTAACAGGAAATTTTATATATTTTCATTTTTAATAAATACCATCCATCGGTTAATTCATTTTACCTGTCTTGTTTTAATTATGTAATTAAACTGTGAAAAACTGTGAAAAATCAAAAATAAACAAATTTAAACAAATATAAACAAATTTTTCACAGTTTTACGACAAACTGCGAAAAATCAAATATAAAAATTTAGTGTAATTGCATTAAACCCTAAGAATCATCGAAAGAATGATTTGATCTCACTTACAAGAATTTCTCAATAATTAAAATTCACCAGCATCGACATTTCAATCATTCTTGATCCTCTTTTTTCTTCTATCGTTGAAGAAAATCGTTTTTTTTAACCCTTTTTTAAATCATCGTTGCCTTCAAGCACGGAAATGAATTCAAATTTACTTCTCTAATGTAAATATATTAACCAACCAACTGACTCAACGAAGAGCACACCTTCTGCCCACTCGCACGGAAACGATTGAACCAACTGCCGGACCAAAAGCCAAACCCTTTTTTTCCCGAGAGAAACTTTTGTGAAATAAAAATTAAAACTTTCGTAATCAACGTCCCTCGCCCGTGGTTCCACCCTTGCCCATGCCTTTCCACATTCGTCTCCAAGGGCACTGTTCGCCCATAATCATCCCCAAATCGGTTGGAACCCAGAAGAAGTTAGATGAGCCTCTGACACTGACACAATGCCACAGTAATCACTCGGAATCTGATTGCCCCTGGAAGCATGGAAGTTGAGGCACTGCCCCAAGACTCAAGCACAGTGCCAAAGTACCGACCTCTGGCGTGTCGACCGGCGCATCAAGTCATGGTACTTTCGTAATCTAATGACAATTGTAAAATTTTCCCCCTTCGCTTGCTAGACTTGCTGCTCGGAAGCGTCAGGCACGGCATGACCATTGGACAAATGGACCGGCACCGTAGCTGATGAATAATTTTTGTCCGGGCAATGGTTGGAAGGTAAGGCAATGTGGGTGCAGCAGGGGTTACGGTTGGTAAGTTTCGCTCACTCTATTGATTCACGATGAGCTACGACAAAGTTTCGGAAATGGTTTTCGGAAATGCTGTGCTGTGAGTTATGGAACGATCGAGAAAACGATTTATGCTGTTATTATTGGAACATCGTTTCAGTTTCTTTTTCTTCAAAAATTGTTGTCGATACCATTTTATATCCATGCAACTAATAACAGAATATCTATGAAGTTCTTAGCTACTTCAAGATCAAAACATATTTAATGTAGTAAATTAATCATTGTTTACCCTCAAAAAGAGCAGTACATCAAAAGAGCAACCACTTGGCGGCACTGACAGGTGAGAATAGAGCTACCGAAATCAAATGCCACTTAATCTAGCGTATCAATCAAACGCTAACCTTTGTCAAACTTTATCCGGCTGTGTACCACCTTGTAACGCTTCTTCGCTCTCGATACCATGACACTGAGCATAACAATATACCGGAAAGTGGATACTTTCTCTTCCCGGAAAGGTTGACACAGCACGGATAAATGTCATCATACTGCTTGTTAATACTCGGTAAGGTGCTAACAATAGTATGGAGCTAAAAGTGGCCTCAAGCACGCAGCAAGCTTACAAGCCATGGAGCAAAAGTATTACACCATTACCAAATTCTATACTATATAAATTGATACTGCTGCTAATAGTCACCATTCATCTTGGGTTGTGAAAATGGTTGAGTGTTAATACTTAAACTTAGGCTTAAGAAAAAGTAAAAGAAAAAGTAAATTATTTCTTATTAGGCCCAATATCTGTTGTAGTTCAAGGCCTGCGTAAGTCTTTTACCGGCCCTACGCTATTTATGGTTGTTGCTGTGGCCATAGAACTATAGACAGTCTTACATCGAAAAGGACAGTTTGAATGAGATTCAAACAAACTTCGGACCTTGTAGCGAGAACCGAAGTCCACATACACCCAAACACCGTGCCGCTACTAAACCAAGTTGCTTTACCAATCGCACATTTTTCGCATCATCTATATTGTACTTTTCGCAGAACTCTGGTTTTTTCCCCCAATCCTCTTTGAAAATTGCAATGCTCTACGGAACACAACAGATAAATCATTCCAAATCTCCGTCCATTTGTAAAGGCTGGCAAGACTTTATAGAGAATGAGCAGGAAAACCACATGCACCGGAATACACTGAAATCCAGAGGGGGGCCAAAAAGCTGTCCGGAAATGAGAATTTTGTGCATTGATCCGCATACATCACTCACTAGTCCGGATCGTGTGATGTCCATTGCATTCCACTGCAAGTTTTTTTGTGTATCATTTTGCTCCTTAATTCACTCGATTGTGCCGTGCCTGTCTGTGACCGACCGAAACACTAGCAGAAATAACGCACTATAATGTTGCTACGGGTACAGTTGCTATTACAGAAATGGGGTTTAACATTTATATGTGATTTGGGGCTTCGAGAGTTCATGGATAGACTTATGGTGATGCTTACCAGAACAGCTTTTTGACGACATGGAGTTAAGTAATGCCAAAGCCTATGGAGTGAGATGTGATATTGGGTTCTTATGTTCCAAAGCCTTTCCCGGACACTAGAAAGGGAAATTGCTTCTCGTGACGGATCACATAGCTTTTCGACATCTTAATCTTCATTTGCAACTGTGCTTCGGATAGTACACATTAGCCTTTGTATCTGAAAAAAGAAACACCAGTTCAGCACTTTCCAACTGCATCAAACTCTCGACATTTCCCCATCGATAATTTCAGTTTGATATTTACTTTACTACCTGTCCCACAAAACATTTTTCGCATGTTCTCTCAACAATAAACATTCATTGATACAGTAGAATTTTATTTAACATAAAATTAAACAGTACTTTGTAATACAGAACGTGGGAAGGTAACAAAACAAATAAACTTTCCCAATGCCCATCTAAGCGACCGCATCACAGTGCGCCCCCATGACGCTCTAGCGGTAATTTCCTTCAACCCATGTCAACGTAATGCACTTGAACGTTTTTCACACCCTCACACGCTTACGACATGAACGACCCTTTTCGTTTTATAACGTGTTTTGTTTCAGTGCGTGTGCTATTTTTTTCTTCTAGGAATAAACTTATTCCATGGTGTATGCGCAACACATCAAACAAATTACAACGACTAAACATCAGCCCTGATAGCTGTCCCTTTTTTTCGGTCCATGCGTTCTTTTTTTTTCTACATTACTCCCAACACGATACTGCCACCCTTACCCGGCCCCCTGCCGCGCCCGAATGGGTCGTTTGTTCGGGCTCATCTGCGTCATAAATCATGCCAGCATATCGTTCGGCTTTGCTGACAGCAGAACGACCCACACCTTCAACACCTCCGCTCGGGACGGAGGGCCCAAGAAAGCCCAGCGATGCGGCGATACGGCGCTACCGGTTCATGAGGTGTTGATGTTGATGATGAAGGATTGGTCAGAGCTGGTACGTACCTGGGCTAGCTTGCGACAAAGTACAGTGAATGTTGCCCGGCAACACGGTGAGGTTTGTCTAAACCAGTGGAACAAATCTTCGTTCTTTTTTGCTGCCACGTCCATTCGGTCTACCTAAGACAAATCTATTTTAATCCTTAGAAAGTTGAAAAGCAATGCTTCATTGAACAGCAAACAGTTATGA
Organism: Anopheles epiroticus; assembly: GCA_000349105.1. NCBI lineage: Eukaryota > Metazoa > Arthropoda > Insecta > Diptera > Culicidae > Anopheles > Anopheles epiroticus. The sequence goes on along the minus strand of KB672175.1, from coordinate 1,140,391 downwards.
AAAACTGTTATACATTGTGAAACAATAAAGCTTAAAATCAAAAGAACAAAAGCATTTTCGTTAAACTATTTATTTTGCCAACTTCAATTTAATTTTTTAAATCCTTAACATTACACTTGATATTATAACGCGTTTTAAAATGAAGCTTTCTAATGTGTATGATCGCTTACACATGAAGGGAGTAACAGTTTTTTTAATTATTTCCTCCATGCCATTTAGATTACATTAATTAAAACAATCAATTATCTAGGCAGCTTTTCCTCGCAAAGCCAAGTAAAATGTTATTCATTCCACAACCAAAAAGTAAATCACAAACGTTTTCTCCCGTTCTTTTCCTGTGCCCTCTTCTGGCAATGTCATTCATTTCAGTAAAGAAAAGTTTTCGCCTTTTTTCATTCATATTCAAGCAAACAAAAACGGTCTGGGCCCTTCAGTTGAAACTGAAAGAACCGAAACGATCGTGAAACGAAAAGCGTCATACCAGGAGCTACACTGAAAACCAAACCGAGCTGATGAAAGTAAGTGACAGAAACTTTAATAGAAAGTACCGTTCAATTATGTTACTCCTGGCTACGTGATTTATGTCCTTCACAGTGGTCCGCAAGCAAGGAAATCTTGCAAAGAAAAGGGGAACGTTTCCCTATGAAAACAACACAAAACTGAGGCACTCACGCGAGCCGAAGGGGGGGGGGAGGGAGCCAAAAAGGAAAAAGGGAACTGAACTTGCCGAAGAAAATTAACGGCAGCCGGGAAAAGTTTACACAGTAGTGCAGAGAAAGACGATTGCAATTATTGATTAGTGCCACCCGTATAAGTGCCAACCGTACCGGCAACGACCGTTGTGCACAGATGTAGCCAAGTAGCAGGTAGGCAGGCAGGAAAGGAACCGTTCGTTGCATTATTAATTCTTAGAGTTGTCAAAGTTATGCTAGCGCATGAATGTGACATTTTGCTCCAATTTCATTTCTTCTTTTTTTCACTTGGAGCTTACGGAAAGAGCAATGTAATCAATAGTAAGACGATAGTGCTAGAATTTAGTGAAAAGAGTGCAGTTGAAAGACAGATTTAATATGTTTTTTTAAAGATATTTTCATAAGAATCTAGAAGAATATAATTTCATCCACTACGACAAACATTACTTCGTTAAAATCCTCCACAACGATCAAAATACACGTTTTGCTATATGCGTTGAGAAACACTGATTGCTATACGCCTCTTTATTTATTCATTAACTACAATATACTACATTTACTCTTGCCATCAGCATACCTGCAATAGGTTTTTAACTTAAACTTTAAATGAATTACTTTAAATGCTTTAAACTTTATATGAAAAAGAAATTAAAACCACCATACTGGTGGATAAACACTAATGTCAAAAGCATACTGGAAGAGAAACACTAATTTCAAAAGCATTAACAGGGCTCGAACACTGCCTAAAGTTGCAACCAGTCCACCACGACTTCCAGCCTATCAATTTAGATTGATTGATTTTTCCCTCCCACCACAGCCCACCCAAGCCGATCAAGGGCAAATACGAGCTTACATAAAAAAAGGGAAAGGAAAAAAAGTTTGCCCTTAAGTGAGGGTGGCGTAAACAAAATAAATTTTCCAATCGTTCCCCACTTAATGGGCGGTCATCATTTTACGCGTCTGCTCGTCGACAGACGCATGAACGAAGCGCACCCGGAAGCGATGGGTCGGTCGGTTTCAGGTTCCGGGCTGTAGGCACCGTTAAATGATTAGGCTATCGAAGCTTTTAAGCGTACTTTCTTCTTTGGGTTGAGTAAAAAAAAAACGGATTTCACCTAACCTCCCTGCAACCCCAGAGCAAGTTACTATGAACGAGTGGACGAGCGAATGAACGGATGAACGGAAAGAATAAAAAACAGAACAGAACGATCCAAATTGAGGTAAATAGTCACCTCATCGGTTAGGTTAGCCTATGCATCAATAATGCTGCCTCAGTCCAGGGGTGACGATGAAATATATGATGCTGTTGATTGAACGGCAATACATCAAAGACGACCCGATAAGGGTGGGGGAGGGGGGGTGGTGGGGTGTTCGAGAAAATAAGTAAAGATCAATCAAACAAATTAACCCGCGAAAAGTGCTTACTGTAGCTGTATGAACGAAGGTTTCAAATTATGACGAAATAAATGGTGGCATGTACTTGTAACTAAAATAATAATTTATTTTAGCTTCAACATAACTTTATTTATAAAGAATCTTGATTTTAATAAACTAACTAGCATGTTATTGTTCGTGTAAAACAAATGGATATTGCCAATTTTAAAGTTCATATCCATTGTAATACAATATTAGACGATTAAAAATTTGTTTTATTTTTATTGCAGTAATATTGTTCAAAATTGAAATAACACAAAAATGTAAAGAAATTATTTCACTAGGTTGTATTTTTGTTTTTTTTTTGCATTTAATAAAGAACCATCGATTAGTTCGTTTATTTTCATGCGTTAGTAACAGCCAGGCCGTTTTCCTAATTTCTTCGATTTGTTAATTGATTAAAATCAATGTAGTTTTTAAGTTACAATGTTAAGCTATGCTTCACCCCATATGCACCTGGTTTGGTAGGTGCCTGACAAGCCTGTAATATAAAAAAATCTCAAAGGAAATTTATAATTTAACTTTATATACTTATTGCCACTGTTTTCGCACATGATTGATGTTAAATTGAATAAATTGGATTGATTGAAAATGTATTTATCCTGCTCATTTTTATGAACTTAAAGCATTCTCCAAACTAATTTCCCAAACATTCCATTGATTAATTACCCATATTTTAAAAATTATTTGCCTTAGCAAAAGTTCATTTTTGTAGTGGTTTTTCATAAATATGTCACAAATAAGAAAACAGTTTTATTTAAAATGTGTCTTGCAAAAGAATAAAAAATATCTACAAAAAGTGAAAGAATCAAGACGTTTGGTAGAAACAGCGACATAAGGTTGCAACATTTTCACGATACTAAAATAGCATAGTTTATGTAGAGAACTAAAAAACAAAGCAATAATTTCACAACATGCTGCTTGCATTTCGTGCTTTCCACAGAATTGATGTGAGGTTAACAACCTACCAAACGGATGACCTAGAATGTATTTAATCAATTATCGAACGAAACCCAACCGAAAACCACATTAGTACGATATTGACTTAAACCCGACAGTCACTGGTCATCAATCTTCCCAAAAACCTACCCAAAGAAAAGAAAAAAAACATAATTTCATGAATTATGAGTACATTAAACGCACACATAATAAAACACATGACACATTTCACCGCACAAAAACCAAACCGGGTTCCCACTAAAAGCCTCAGCTCTAGTGCTGTCACCACGCCACTTGCTTTGTTTTTTAGCCGATGACAGACACATCACTCGATGTGCCGGTGCCCAAACAGTTCCACATTTTCCCGATCGTGTCGTATCGTCTCGGCTGTAGTGCATGGCAAGAGAAACGGCCACTTCACTGCGGTGACATATTTATGACTCTCAAATAAAGCAATAGAAATTATGAGTTTACTTCAATTGAGCGTTCCATCTTCGACACGCGTGGCCGTTTTCTTGTACGAATGTACAAATGCCCGGTACGGTTCCCTCTAGCACAAGTAGCACACTGGCTTAAATTCATACCCGTTGTCACGACCGACACGAAAACAATCGAAAAAAGGCAACCAGAGGTACATGCACACAAATCCAGCTCGCGAACCGCTCCAGGCGCCCGCCATCCAATTCAACATCCAGCGTGCGGCGCAACCGAAGGGTGGCAAAAATTCCTCCGATGGAAATGTGTATTCACCATTATCATGCAATTCATTACCGGGAAGAAGACCCTCTTTAGCAAATGATCAGCGGTAAAGGTTAGCCTGCGGGACCAGCGTACCAGTGTGAGCGTGTCGCTGTGCTTTTGCCGTAACACACGATACACCGCCATTTCTCAAATCGTACACGACTCGTTTTGTTGTGGCTGTTTTACGAGAGGCTTCCGTTCGTTTTTTTATCCACTTTGTCCTGCTCCCCCCCCCCCCCCCCGCTTACTTGTGCTTCCCTTCTTTTGCTCTTTTTCATTGCATGTTGCAAGCGCGTCTGTATTTTGCGGTATGCGAATGATGGCAACAAAAACCATTTGCTATGCATGAAACAATAACCGTAAACATGACACGGCCAGCTCAACATATTGTTTTCCTCCTGCCCGGGAGGGAGGGTGCAGGCAAGGGCGAAGGGGCAGGAAACGGGCCGCTTGCTTCACTGCCTTTGCTCGCCAGCCAGGCCTCGCTGTTCATAAATTTGAACTTTCGATTAAATATTACCGAAAGGCCCGCGGCTTCAGCTACGTGCAAGTTGGTGAAGTTTTGTGCCACGCAACCGGTTAAAGCGCGGAGGTGAGGAAAGGATGTATGGAAGGGCAGGAGAAGGAAGGATACTTTTGAAGCGATTTATTTTTTTCATCACATTTCGAAAGATTGTGCTCAAGCGGCTGGAAGTTGAGAACAAACGGAGGAATGTAGCATAAATAAGAAAACAAAGGATTTGCTTTCGTTGGATGTGATGCAAACACAGTGTTTCCTTAGAAATTAAAGCTTGCTTGAAAATAGTTTTCTTTACGAACGAACAATCTTAAAACTTTCGGACATTGAACAACCTTTCCAAAAGTCTACAGAGCATAAACGATTACGCATGCACAGCATACTTTTAAATTTCATTTATCACGATTGAACAAATTACCAGTACTGTCTATCTTAAGGTTCTCCTAGCAAATGCTGACCTTTCGATGCTCATAGAATGATACTAATACGTTTGAAAGCACTGCAACCCTTTAGCAACCTAACCCCGAACAACATGGCATGTCGAGCAGGCACTGGTGAGCAATGCAATGTGTGAGTTCCCGCTCTTAATTACAAACTTAACTGACAGGAACGTCCTGAGCGCTACTTAATAAGTAGTTTGCACCGCACTCGTACGTGTACGTACACTCTCTGTGCCTTCGGCTGTGGGCTGAATAGTTTTATAAGCGGATCAAGGGCATGTTTTATGTGCACTTTTGTTACGCTCACCCCTCGCTGGAGCAACGGTCTTCAGTTGTGAACATTCAACACTGTTGAAACAGCAAAAAATAAAAGACTGCTTGTAACAAAAAATGTACAGCAACTTTCAGTTTTTTTTTCTGGTGCTCCAGAACCAAAGCCGGATAACAGTGCTGCATGCTGCCAGGTTATGTTTTAACTATTTCCCAAAGGATATGGATGAATAATTAGCTTCCTTGTAGGAAATATGGGAGTAGGAACCATGGTTGAAACTGGATTAAAGTTTGCTTTGTTTCATATTTCACAATTTATTTTAGCCCTTGCATAAGATGCTTCTGTAAGAGACGTCGGGAGCAGGATTTATGGAAAATGTGATATCTTTCCTAGAAAGGATTGATTTTTCAAAAATTATTGACTTCACCTATTAAACAATCCTTTAAAATTTAAGTTCGATAAATATTACTTGATAAGCAAATAATTTATCTCTAGATCCCACATCATTCCTTTTAAGTATAAAGACAATTTAAAAAAAAATCAATTAAAAAAAGAATTGAAATACCATGTCAAAACCACCATCGGTTTGTGGAACAATGTTTAGCTTTTAGAAAATCGCTACAGACAGTATGTTATACACGAGGCATAAAAATCTACTCCAAACATCCAGCAGACCGAAGCATCCCGGGCATACTTGGGTGTACAGTTTAATTTAGATGTAAATGACTTACTCGAAGAAAACATTGAACATCCCAACGAAATAATCGTTCCATTTCATCGAACCGCCGCCCTAGCTTCCAAACTGTGATTCCGTTGAATGTCACGGCCACACACAACCGACATCTACATCGGCTCCCCTTCGCAATGGGGCCCCGGAATTGGAAACGAAACTCTTAATTGCTTTTCAATGTACATCGCCGAAACGTCCGGTTGGTCCGGGTATACCCACAGCACGGCCCCATTTCCATACCAAATCCGAGATCATCCCGCTGCCCGGAGGGGTGTGACAGCAAATAGCAAACGCTTCAATCTCCGCCAATTCCGATTCCATGTTTCCTCATCGATAGGTACCACTCGCCCCGGCCGTGCGCTTCTCTTCCTTCTTTCTCCAACCAACACCGATAATGGTACGAAGCATCCCTCTACCATCGCCACCATCAAACAGCAACAGACAGCTCCAGAAAAGTCGGGAGTTGGGCGAAAAAGTGTAAAACAGAAATAAAACAAAAAAAGCCAATTTCCCGTTTTTGTACCAACTGCCCGGGCTCCACGGCCCGGCCGGCACCCTCTGACAGATTTTCACTAAATTGAATGTGAGTGTGTCTGTGAAAGGTGGTCGAGAAAGTTCGCTGCGATAAGCTTCTGCAAACACCTTCGACCGGAAGGCGAAGAAGCAAACGATTTCCAGCCTGCGCCCTGCGGCCCAAGGCGGGAGGGATGAGGGGGGGGGGGAGGTCCGTACGGCCGTGCCAGTCCGGGCCGGTGAACCGGCAAATGAGATCGCGGAATGCAAATCGAATGTCACAAAAAGTTGCCCCGCAAAAACCGAACCGCAAATGAAAAGCGCTCGTGAAAACAACGAAACTTTTCGATTGATTTTTCGTCCCCCTTTTTCCGCAAGCCTCCGACTAGCGTCGATGCGTGTTGAACGTTGATCTTCGGTGTGACTTTGCTGTTTTTATTTACTTTTTCGGCCGTATGTACGTCGACCACCCCAAACGGAACGGTACCACTATCTGACCCCGGCCAGATAGTTGTGAAGGGTTTTTTTTTTTGTTTTGGGAAACATAGGCTACCGGCCCACGCTGATGGTACGAATGGAGCTTACGCTTTTGCTGCCGGGTGAGAGTAAGTTTTACACTAACCGAAGCTATTGATGGGTGCAATTTTAATCCTATGTGCAGTTGCGTGAAGTTAATTTCATTTGATATGAAGATTGTCTCTACACAAAAACACATAGTTTTTTTTATCTTAAAAGGAAAATCCTGTCTTGCGAAATCGTATTAACATGAATGTGTTCTATTGAACTTGCAAATTTTAAAAGCTCTTTAAAGCAAAACTATAAGTGTTTCATAGCTTACATTACATTTTAAAACACGAAATGCTTAGCTTACATTTAAAAAAAGCAATCCAATCTCTTATTTTTTACCATTCATTTCTAAGCATTTAGGCATTTCGAAGCAATTTCTAAGCCTAAGAACTCTAGACTTGAAACATATTTGCGCAAATGATAATTTGTTATTAAAATTAAAGTTAATTGTATGCATTCGATTTTTTTCTCGAGTTTAAAAAATAACTCACACCGAAATCTTAATCTTAAAAGGATTCATATTTATGCTTTACAAAAAAAAGTTGTGATTTTAATAGAATTATTAACCTTTCCCACTATTAAGTTAGTTTCGGTGCCGGGTAGCTCAACTAGTATTAAGTTAATTTTTGTTTTGTTATTCGTTATGCAAATTTGGGAAATAAATGAATCAAATCTAGTAGGTAAACATGGAAACTCTTCGCAAAAACCGTTATGGAAAATATATGACATTAAATAGTACCCTACAGTATTAAGTGGATGAATCAGTTTGAAAACTAATTCATCAAAACAAATCTATAAAAAATAATAAAAGTGAAGTAAGTTATGATAAAAACAAACGTTTGAGAAATTATGTTCAAAACTTCCAGACAACTTTGAATAAAATTATCTCGGAAGAAAATCGGCCAACCAAACGGTTCAAAACTTTTCTGAAAAAGTAATCGAGTCAAATGGAGGGTGAAACAAAAGTACAAAAGTAAGTAAATCACCGTGCCTGCAAGCTAGTGTTGATTCGATTGCGAAGAAAGAGCATCAAAAAAGCCGTAAGTAAAACTACAAGATTCCCCTCGCTTAAGGTTGAACTGATTTGAATGATCGGTAGCAGTTCTTTTCACTGTCGCCAAATTCACTTCATTTTCTATCGCTTTATGCATTTCAAAACTCGCTGCTATGTGCTACGAGTCAGCTGAGTTTGGCGAAGAAAATATAGGAAAAGCTTCCTTGCGGCTTAATAGGACGCTGAAAATAAGTTTTTAAGAAGCAACACTCTTACTGCACCAGCAGCATCATTTGTGTCGGAAAAACTAAGCGAAAATAGTACGATTGGATAGTGCAATCACATCACCTTTCAAAAGAAGTGCACAAATTTGAAGAGAATGAGAGAGAAAAAGAGAGAGTGAAAGAAAGAGAGAGACAGTGATATGGAATACAATTTTGCATAGCTTCTGATGCTGCGTCGAGGTACTCGTCCCTTTCGCAACACACTCTCGTATCAGAGACACTTCGCTTTTCGCTAAGGAAACCGTCACCCAGTCCAAGGGTAAGTTTTTCGTCCCTTTACTACACATCCGTTTTCAATCATAGAGCCCTCGAGGTCCCTCACCAGCCAGCCAGTCAGGAGAGCTTACAAAGTTTCCATTTCATTTGATAGTTTTCAATTTGAAGAAACTCTTTGTACAGAAGATCCTGAAGTTGCACTGCTCTTTAGAAACTTTCCCACCATTTCGATGAATAAAGCTCTTGTGCATGATATGAGTTTCAGAAGAATTTCGAGTATCAATAAATAATTTCAATTACGTGAAGATTGTTCAAACGTACTTAAACAGTCGATGGTATAGCAAAAATAAATAAACGTGCACTTGGCTGATTTATTAGAATTGCTTCATCCGGTAATGTGTCCTCCAAACAAGCTAGATGATGGCTGCTAAAATGCATTAAAATTAAATGAAGCAAAGCATGTACTATCAATTTATATCGCAATAAATCCCCAAGCGCTTATCTCACCACTTCGCCACCTGTTTGCACGCTCGCTACAGCCGACCAAACCAGCCCAATCTGCATATTTCATGCTCAACCCACCAAGAAAGCACGAAAGAACAAACACAACTTAACCACAAACCAAGAACATGACACGCGCGGCCGGAACAAAACAAAAACTTCCGCAGAAGAATTAATGCTCTGCTTCCGGTTCAATTAGGTGTCACAGGTAGCACAGCAAAAAACCAACGGAACAATCCACAAGAAAGAAAGAAACCACACTCACCGTTCACACCTGTTCACCCTGTGCTGGTGGCCCGGTGTACAGCGACAAACGACAAATTAATGCACACCACACAACAGTCCGTCATAATCACCTTGGCGTGTCCACCGGGCGGACCCACACCGGGACGGTATCGGTTGCCCTCCTGGACCAGCGCACGCCGTCTGCCCCAAGATAAATGGTGAAAGTTCACAATTTATGAACTATTCGCACACACAAATTACAATTTAAGTCACACAGGCGACACCGAGTGCTAAACTTCCTCGACCAAAGGCACCAGCAAAAAAAAACAAGGGAAATGAAATTCGTGCGAGTAGAAGTGAAAAGGAGATAAGTGAAAACAACACAGCGGAGGGAAACCCTCCCTTCCTCCCTCTATCTGCTTAACCAACGTAAGGGATGCGGCTCCGGAGCGATCGGTGGTCCGTTTCACTTACGGCATGGACACATTTTTGCTTCATTAGGATTTATCAACAAACTCTCACACACCAACGCACGTTCTCTCGCTTCGGAGCAGCACAACGCTGTACGTAATCTAATAGCTTATCGATAAGCTACTCCGACTGTCATCCTTCGCACGGCTCAACCCCGTTCCATGGTTGGGAAAACGGGTAGGGATTACGCGCCCTCTACCATGGCCACCAGCTAGTACGGTGCTCCGGGGCGATGTTCCCGTAAGCGATCGAAAACAAGATGAAAGGATCAAGCCGAGTAAACAATCGCGTTGAGACGGGAGAGTTAGTCTCGGTATGGAGAAGACGCTGGCAACAGGAGCCAACAGTAAATGGCACGGACGTGTGGACCGAGTTGGCAGCATCTGTCAGCCATTACGCGACTCCCCGGGCACTCGGTTAGCATCGGTTTGAGATCGTCTCCTCCGCCACGGACGCAGCGCCGGGATAGTAAACTTCCATCGTTACAGCGTTCACTCCATCACGTGGCTGGAAGTTGGAGCACCGTGCCGAGCGCCAACGGAGCACTCGGGGACAATATAATGTCACATAATATTTTATTTGTATCGGCAAAAGAAATCAACTCCACTTGAACCTGATCCCCCCCTCCCCCTCCAGCTCCTAGAGCTCCCAACTGTTGACGACGAAGACGAGTAGCCGACGTTGACGGACAAGTACTGCCAAAACGGTGGCACCAGCCGTTCTACCAGAACTCTTGCTTACTCCGGTGCCAGTGCCATTTCTTCGTTTCATTCTAGCTGTCACGTTCTAAATTTTATTGCTTTATGATTTTTACCTTCCCCTGGTATCGCCTTACCCCCCCCGCAAAACCCACCTAGCCAGCAGAAAAATTTCGTCCCATTCCCGTGCGCAGTGAATTGTTCTCCAGAGAACAGCGGCACACATCGCTTCCGTGTCAGCTGGTGCCCCGAATCCATGAGCGTGAGCGAAGTTTTTGCACGGCCACACTGTCACCGCCAAGAAGCGCACCCGTCCCGTGCTTTGACGCTTTAAGGGAAAACTCGATAACACGCGAGCACTGCCGTGGTGTATCCTTTTCAATTACATTATCTAGCTTTCATCTGCTTAACGGAGTTATAAATCACTTGAGGGACTTGTACTTTCCAAAAACGAGAAACCGAATTGAAGAAGACATTCCATGTCACCGAGCATCCGCACTTCCTCGCTCCATCAACGGGACGTGGGGAACGTTCCGTGGGGAAAGTTTTTGAGTGTAGCCGTGCGGGAGGATTCAGAGGGTTCAACAAATTGCAAACTTCCAGCTGGTTTGCTAATCGAGGTCCTTCCCTCGGGGCACCGGCCATGTTAAGGCTGCGAACAGAAAAAAGATACATATACCTGGTGCACAAGCAGCAGCATTCTACATACGGTGACCGCCGAACCTAGACGTGCTCGTTATGATTTTTGCTACAAAGTTTTACCAAAAAACTGGAAGCACGGTTTTGACCGAATCGATTGAAAAGAAATATGATTTAATAATCTATTCATGCCACAGTAAGGTGAGCTCATATTCAAGGTGCACGATTTTATAGATTTCATAATTTCGTTCAGCAACTGCAGCTGTTCTAGTGGGTAAAATAATAGATGCTTGACGCTAATTTTCATTTCATTCAATATTTTTGCTACAATCCATATGGGCTGGGAGACATTTCCTTCGCCCAGTCATGGAAGGGCACCTTACCGCGGGTGTACTCGGACATTTTTTTTAAATCCGATGTAATAGGTACATTGATCAAAGTCGGGGTCTTTATCGTTCCAGCACATGTGGTTGTGGCGTTCCGTTTGGTTCCGTTTTAGTTTGTCTGTTCGTGGCGAGGGTCTTCATCGTTTCCGCTTTATGGCGCTCGATGTTACGGTTCCTCATCGACAGTCTTCATTGGCTGCTGCTGGGATGCGTCTTGCTCGTTGGATCCAGAGCTGGTTCCTTCCTTGTGAGAACTTCATTCTCATAAGGATATGCTGTTTTTAGGCTGGTGAACAACCATACACATCTCTCATTCATTCATACATTCATGCACACATTCATGCAAGCGATGTACAACATGTAGCACAAAGACAAACAAATGGAATGGGATGGGACTTCAGACTCCTGTAGGCAATCAGACACCGCCCGACCGTTCGTCGTAGCCATGCGCCCGCACCCCGATAACGAGACGCGTGATATGCTATGAAAGATTTAAGTCTCACAATAACATTCACGGATCTACGCTAACGACGTGAAAGCGCACGGCAACGACCCCGATCGTCCGATGTCCTTTTGCCACAAAGAGTCTGAGGGAGGGAATTCACACGGTTAAACCATTCACTCGGCTAAACTCAAAAATTATGTTGAGCAAAGCCCAGTCGGCTCCTGCCAGAATGTCCCGGATCGGCGTATTCAGGGGTCTTCCCAATCTCTCGACTGCGCCCAACAAAGAGGGTCTAGCAAAATAATAACCAATTATTCCTGTACAAACAATGAAGACCAAATATTTGTTAACTTGAATCAATGTGACAGGACAAATTTTGATAATAATATCTAATGCTTTATTGACATCTGATAAAAATGCTGACTGTCTCGAGACATTTGCTTACTTCAAATAAAAATTTGAACAAACAAAATTTAAATTAATACGATAGAGGAGTTAATCGCCATGGCTTTGGAGTGCAAGCGAACAAAACTAAATGGCTTGAACCAACAGACATGAACTGTAAATGCTGCTTCTAAAACAAATTCGGCACTAAAAAAATGAACGGTAATTTTAACGCTAGTCAATGCGTAGGAGCATAACGGGTAAAGCCATAATGCTAATAAAGAAAAGATTCCAAAACTGTCCTTTGATTGAAACAGACCTGAAAAAAATCGAGCCAAGATCTGTCACACCCGCATAACAGTGCCACAATCTCCGGGAAAAGGGAAATAAAAGTCTCTTGTTTCCTTTTCATTAGCAAAAATACAATCTTACCGACACAAAGCTGTCACTCAAGCGGGAGCCGGATTTCGCATCCACCATCGTACGCCGACAGTGCTAAAGACTGCTTGATTTATAGTGCGAATGGTTGCGCGCCCCGCGCCAGAGCATACGAAGCGGGTTCACTTTTCCTGTCATCCCTCGGTCGCGACCGATTTCCGCGTAGCTAAAGCGGTCGGGACAAGGGGGTGAGACATTTATTCCCGATGCAACGCGCCATCTAATCTTCCTGCACCGCGCCAGTTTCGGCTGTAGCCACCCTGCTCACGCCCATCGATGGCGCGATGACGATGTGAAGCGCTAATGAATGTACTCGCTTTTACCCGCTTCGTTTTCTTTCTATTCGTGGTTTCTACCGTCCCGACCGTCGGTTTAGTGCCATGCGGAAAGCTCGTTCCCCGGCTCAATCCATCAGCGAACGAGATTTTTCGATTAATCGATCGTCGGATATAAAACTCCCCGAAGGCAAATGTTCGATTACGATTCATTCGGTTCGGTTATTGGGAATGGGACTTTTTTCTGTTTCGTTTTCCACCAGTTTTGCACTCCTGCTCCGCCGGGATGCTGCAAGGGATAGTGTGGTCGCCGAGCAGTGCAAATCTTAGCGCCGATGAGCTTGAATGAGCTACGGAGCATTGCTTTTTGTTTTATCATCTTCTCGCCGCACCAACTGTGAAACTGTGAGACAGTGAAGCCGATCACTAGCGCTGGAAATACCCGCAGGAGGTTCATGTGTAAAGTTTCTCAGTCTTCGAAAAATGTACCGCAAAACTCGAACCCCATTCGAGTAGCAGCGAAACGAAACAAAGCTCCACATGCAGAGTGGCAGTATGAATACAGAAGCAAACACTGCCGGCGGCTAAGTCAAGGATTAGTCGTCGATTGAATGGACCAATTGGAGGCGACAAAAAACGGGGAATGCCGTGCGAAAGGATGCTCCATTTTCCAGCGCCGGATTAGATTGAACGGTTTGCATAATACAGTGCCCGAGGCAAAGGTTTCGATGGACGAGGTTTTATTTGTCTTGCTTTACTTTTTGAATTACAGCTTTCGGGGAAGCAAGAAAGGGTAGACGCAGTGCGAACGGTGGCCACTGTATTAAAATGTCGATTGAACAGCAACAGATTGCTGTTCATGGCGAATATGGCGGGAGGGGAACAGTGGAACGAAAAATGGAAACGAGCAAAAACGCACACATCCCAACATAATCCTTTCACCCTGCTCGGCAATGGTGAAATGGTTGAATAAATATTCTTTCTATTTATTTTAGCTTAAGCATAACGGAGTGGCCACTCCCTTTCTCTTTGCTTTAGCTTTTTGCATGCGATCGTGTGACGGTTTGGATGGGTGAACACAGAGCGATAAACCCCTGCCGACATGCTGACGTTGCGGGACAAATTTGAAACAATACCTTAAGGAAACGGGACATCCCGTCCAGCTGTGTGGGTGAAGCAAATATAAAGCTCGAACTGGATCGAACCGGAACCGTACCCGAGTTACTCAAGGAGAAGATGAATGCCTTGATTGGATGATAAGCTTTCTCTTTCAGGCGGGATTAGTATTTTACCTTTGTGCTTGTGCTATAAACGTTAATACACTTTTTCAACAGTAAATGATGTTGTCAGTGTTTTGCTTAACCGAGGCAAAGAATGTCGAAAAACTGGAAACTCAGCAACACAGCACTATCTTAATAGATAAGCTGGACCATGCTTTCTACAATAAATATCCCTCTAGAGTTATGACACGTACTGTCACAAAAGTATTGGGAATCGGTTTAAATGTCAACAACGAGACCGTAATATAATTACAGAAATTTATTCCTCTTTAAAAGAACTAGTGTTGGCCGTTCCGGTTCGAACCTAGCAAAAACGCTCCGATCCTTTTTCTTGTCGTTCCGTTCCGATCCTTTTTCCAAAATAGTTCCGTTCCGATACTTTCGATCTTTTTCGTTACGATCCGATCCTTTCTATCCGTTCCGTGTTTTTAGTACCGATTCAATTTTTTGTTTCGCGGTTTTCGTGCCGATGTGACATTTTCGTTCCGTTCTACGCCAAATACTC